>JBCFYV010001415.1:0-51029 GCA_039000515.1 Timema cristinae | reverse complement strand
TTTTAACTTCTTTAAAAAAAAGAATTTTTATATTATAATTCATTCACATAATTTTCCAAATTAATCCATATTTAAAAAAATTTTAAACAATATATATAAAAAAAAAAAAAAATAAATTTTATGATTAAACTGGGGAAGCATTTATTCATTTAAAAGTAATTAAAAAACATGAATAATATATTTTTTTTTTTAAAAATTTAGCATACATTTAATTGATTTAAAATAACATTTTTTTTTTGTTTATATTTCAAGTGACGGGTTCACTTTGAAGTTTATTGCCCATTTTGATTTTTTACTACCAAAAGTAAAATTCCCCTTTAAAATTTGAATAAACAACCGTTTTTTTTGGGTTTTTTTTTTTCCCAAAATTTGTACTCTATATTTAAACCCTTTTTAAACTCAAAAACCATTAATCTAAGGGTTTACATTTTAAATATTCTGTCAGGGTGTACGGCGAAAAAAAAACCGGGAAATTCGGGAAATTTTTGCTTTCGGGGAAAAGTGGGGAAATTTTAATTACATTTCGGGTTTTTTTTAATGATGTAACAATTTCACACTTTTGGGCCCCAAAAAAGAAAAAACAATTTTTTTATTTCGTCAATACACACGGATCATTTTTAACACATAGGGTTTAGACGATTTTATTTCAAGGTAAACTGTCTTTTTTCCCACCCCTCACTACCCAAAAAGGATGTGCACGCCCGAGAAGTTTAAATCCCCTCTGTGTGTGTGTCCCCAAAGTTGGGGGGTTTTTTGCGCATGCGCGGGATTATTCCTATGAAAAAACCCTTTTTCCGTTTTCCCTTTAGACAAAGTTAATTATGTCTGCGCATGCGCGAAAATTTTCCTTTGAGTGAAGGAAAACGCCTACAACTGAACATCGTGTTACGTTTTGTGTTCGTGTTAAGTTATTTTGATCAAATTTTTGGACTAAATATAACCACTAAAAAAAGCTTGAAAACCAAGAAATGTTATTATGTTTTGTTTATTTTGTGTTAAGTAAACTCCCGCTCTGCTTTCTTTTATTTTCCGCGGGTTGATTACCCCTTCAATATTTGGGCATGATGTAGGTTTTATTTTAAATAAACGCTAATTTTTTTTTAATTTAAATAAACATAGTCTGTTCAGTTTTTTTTAAGGGGAAAAAGTGTTTAAATTACCCGGATGAAAATCTAAACTAAAACGTAATAAATAGGCCTAGCTTTGATTCAACAATTTTAATACAAAGCTATTAAAATTTTTATTTTAATTTGAGTTGCTAGTTTTCTAGGGTTTTTATAAATATATATTTACGAGAAAGGTTTTATAGCAATTAAGAGACCGTCCCACAAGTTTTTACAGAAACTAAATAGGACTAGGCCTAGGCCTATAGCTTTTTTTTATATTTTAAAAATCTTTCTGTTTTTTATAGGCCTCAAATTTTATTTTTACAATAATTTAGATAAATCAATCTTTTTTTAATGCAATAATTAATTGGGCCTAGGGCTTTATATTTATGACTTTATCTTCTACTTCAAGGGGTATTGTTACGTATAGGTAGCTTTTTTAGGCAAATAACTTTTATAACTTAAAATGTGGGTTTACTGCATAATATAATAATTTTTCAATGTGCTCTTAGGGGGTAAGCTTAGGCCTTTAAAAGTGTTTTCTCCTGCTAAATAAACGTGTAAATTTAATCAAGGGTCCACCGTTTTTGTCCTTCTCCCCCAGATTTTTTGTAAAAAAGTAGGCCCATGTTAGATTTGGGGGGTATAAGTGAAATTTGGTATAACTAAACAAATAATTTTCTTAACATATTTTTAATTTTAGGCCTGTAGTAGAAACATTTGATCAAAATGACTCCCAAAAATTAATGTTTTCTAATGTTCTTTTTATAAAAATCAACAGTCTCTATGTTTTTCACTATACTTAAAAATTCACAGCATTCTAAAGCGTTTAATGCTTTATGCACCAACAGGTTACCCAAGCAGAGGGGTGAACTAGGCTCATTGCAAACAATGTCCAAGTTTTAAGAAAACTTCTTTCCCAATCCTCTTTGGTGCTTGGATCCAGCTCTTTCATGGGTTCAAGAGGCACCTGACAAGTTTTCTGTCATTTGTTCTCTGTGCAGAACGAAAATATGTTAGAGCAACAGGGGAAAAACAAGCCCTAACAAGCCACATGGCAGGGAAAAGAAACAAAACGTCAGAAAGTAATATAAAGGGTACCCTTTCACTTAAACTATTCTTAAAAAAGAGCCCCCAGAGTGTAGAAGTGTAGTTGAAACTGCAACAAGTAGCTCATCTATTTCAGAATGTATGCCGAAGCCATTAGTTGGAGGTAATATTTCCCCTAAATCTGCTGTGTGTACAGTATCTAGTGTAGGC
The DNA here is from genome assembly GCA_039000515.1 of Timema cristinae. Lineage (NCBI taxonomy): Eukaryota > Metazoa > Arthropoda > Insecta > Phasmatodea > Timematidae > Timema > Timema cristinae. The sequence goes on along the minus strand of JBCFYV010001415.1, from coordinate 48,663 downwards.
GAAAGTAGTGGTAATTTAGTAACAGAAGAGACACAACAAAGGTCACGGAACCTACAATCTTTTCTTCTTGGGGAAAGTGTAACAAAGGCAGAAATATTATGGTGTATGCAATGTATAATACATCATAGTTCATTAAGAACAATTGCCAGTGGAATCTCATATTTAAGCAAATGTTTCCTGACAGTGCCATAGCAAGTAAAGTGCAGCTTCAAAAAACAAAAGCGGCTTATGTGATTGTGCATGGATTAGCACCTTATTTTGAGCGTGAAGTGAAAACATTACTGTCTCACACTAATCATATGGTCGTAGGGTTTGATGAAAGCCTCAATAAAATTTCTCAAAAACAACAATATGGACATTGTAGTGAGGTTTTGGAATAATTCAAAGGGGGAAGTTTCAACTAGATATTTAACATCTGTTTTTCTTAGGTCCTACTACATCATCTGATTTATTAACAGCATTCAAAAATGGTTTAGCTAATGTGGATCTAAAAAAGGTTGTGCAAGTAGGAATGGATGGCCCAAATGTAAATATTAAATTTTTAAGGGACTTAAAGAGTGAATTGCTTGATGTCTGCCCGGAAAAAAACTCCTAGATATGGGTAGTTGTGGACTACATGGGTCATTCTTGTGAAACAGGCAAATTTAACTTTTAAAATTAGTGGCAAATAAATGTCAAATTTATCAATATTAAAAATTATATTTAACTTGTATACGTTTTAGAAAGCATAATCAACATACCAGCATGTATATTTATTTTGTTAATTCATATAAAAAAATAATAATTTCCAAACAACATTCCAGGACAATGACAGTACTGCCAGGACATTGATCCAAATATCAAAAAGTCAAATTAGATACTTGTATATTAAATGTTTACTAGGACAGGTTTTATGTATTTATGGTATGTTTATGTTGATACATTCCATAAAGTTAATATAACCAATTTTATTTACTCTTAAAACTAATTAGGGAAGCCTAAGGCTAATCACAAAGAGGAAAGCCCTTGAAAACAAATTGGGATGCACGGTTGCCACATGGTTCAGGGGATCAATTCTTCTCACAACATCCTTATACAAATAGCTTAGAATGTCTTTCTGATTTGGCCATTTAAATGTTTTCTCAGTAGCAGGGACCATTACATTCACTTCACAAGTATTTGTGTTGGCTGACACTACTTCACCAGGATATAGTAGTTTGTCGTAGCAGACAACCACCCAGTCTCCACTTTGCAGGCCTAGGTTTGAAATAATTCCTGAACCTAAAAACAATGATGGTATTAATCAACTTTTTTTTTAAAGACAAAACTCAATCACTACACAAAAAACTCAATGATAAAAAAATATTTATTCTTTTACAAAATCACACATACCTAGAGTTTCATCTGATGAACTTGTAATGGCCTTTAGCTCTTGTTCTTTTACTTTGAGTGAGCCCAAATCATAGCCATGATTACAGTCTTCACTCACAGGGCAATCACAGCTAAGTGATCTGAAGAAAATAATATTTGGTTCTTCTTTGTAGTTGTGGATGACTTGATGAACTTTCATTGTACCTTTAAAAGGTCGTGGTATTTCCTCAGACAGATAAACTTCATTGATTGCATCAATCTCACTTGAAGTTACTTCAAAGAGGGAAAACTCCATTGCATTCTCGTTTCAAGGCAGTAAAAAGATCTTCAAATGTTGCAAGATCTTTTCCTTCAGCAACAACACGATTAGCTGTTCTTTTTAATACCCCCCCTATTCCATCAGGGGCACCTTTTCCATGCCCTGCTTCTGAAAAGTTCCAAATGCTCAATTCGAGATCTCTACAAAAATGTTGGCAACACTTTTGCCATAAGAAAAAAGTTAGTTTTATTACGGTATTGGGTTGCTGGAGAGTCACTAAAAAAGTAAACTTTATTAATGGTTTTAATGTTCATTACTTTTTCTAGAATAGGACTCAAATGTGCCCAAATTGATACTGGATCATGTCTCAAAGATTTTGATAAAGAACAAAATGCTGTTGGTGTAGTTTTATTGTCAAGATTCAAGTAATAAACTCCTGTATGTAGTGAAATCTGTGTTCTAGAGGCACCAAAATGCATACCTTGAGCTTCGTTATAATATTTGCAGTTGTAGTTTCACTAAAATCAATGTGAAACAGGACAGCATTCTCTGCAAGGTTATCCTTTATTTCACGCAGTTCATGCAGTTGATGTTTAGCAGTGGCTGAATGGATCATATATTTTGGAATGGACCGCTCAAAATCGGCTACCATTCCACCAACAGTTGTTTGTATTTCTTCTTTTGTTATAATATTAACGACAATTGGTTTTCCTTTTACTTCTCTTTTAACCTTCTTGGTAACCCATTTTTTATAACTTATATTTTCGTTGCTATCAAATTGATTGTATATTACCAGATTAGATTTACAGACATCACATTTACGAAGTAGGCAATTTTCTCTTCCTTCATAATTACAAGTCATTTCTTTCATAGTATCTTCGGTGGATTTAGAGTTAAAGACTTTCAACAAATGCAACTTTTCAGATAGAAGGTTCATGTTCTCGTGTGTAACACATAAACATGTGTCTCTTTTATTTACATTAGGATGCACCACCCAGAATGGTCGGTATTTACAAAAGGTTGCATAGCTAATTTTATAGGGGCATTCTGACAGAAATTTGGCATGCAGAGTTTTCAGAGACTTGTTTAAAAGCTGTTTTTGTTTCTTTATCTTCCCTTTTGTTATACAGTCTTTTTTCCCTGGGCAAAGGCGACGTTTTCTTCTTTTTCTAAGAAGGATGTGATGGTTTCTTCAAGCTTTATGCCCTCACTTTTGATTTTTCTCTCATAAATTAAATCATATCTGTTATAATTATCAACAAAACATTTATATTTTAAAAAAGGTTTGCTTTCCTTCAAAAATCTTTACTTTTTAATAATTTTATCTGAAATAATTTTTGTGTAAATTCTTTTGACTTGTTTTTTTTTGCTGTGCATAGCTCCTTTTCAATTGTTCAGATACAACCTCCCCAAAAATAACCTTCTCCTTACTACATTGGACACCTTCCTGCCTTTTAAAAGCCTACGCACTTTGGTACGTGGTGTTGACTCGTTACTTACATTTTCATTTTTCTTAAGCAATCTAAAATATATTTTTTTGTACTTTTGACAATCTCTTTGAGTTTTTTGTAAATTTAGTTTTAGTATTTTTATATTGTTGTAGGCTTGTGCTCTGTCTCTTCGAACTTTTTTCTCCCACGAGATTTTCTCCCATCTGAATCACTATCAGTATTAATATTGTTATTCGCTGTGCCAGGAAGAGGCTCCACAGAATCAGTTATGGTGTCAGGACATGCGTTTTCGTTTGCTAATTTTTTTTTCAGCCTGTAGCGTTTAGAATTTTCTTTCCACTTTTTACGTGTTAATCTCTTTTCTCTGGCCGTCATTTTATGTACTGGTTTAACTACACCCGTTTTCTTTTCATACTTCACATGCCTTTTTAATTTTTCTTGTAATTCATGGTTTGGGTCACCTTTGATTTTTTCTTGGCGTATTTTTTTTGCCAACCTTTTCTTTGCTAACCGATCTTCATTATTTTGTTTTTTCTTGACCATTTTGATTGGAAACTCCAATTGCAGTTAAAAGACTAAAAAGAAAATCATTACTTTAGTAAAAAAAATGCATAATAAATGAATAAGCTTACATTTGTATAGATAAAATAAATAGTTTACTTCTGCTTTGGCTACCCGACATTATTTGTAATATTATTATTATTATTATTGTTGTTATTATTATTATTACTATCACCGCGTCTTACTACCTGTTCGGTTTATACTCACTTACGCTTATATGTAGTGGTAGGGTGATTGTGAGATGAAATTAAGGACCTACAGTTTAACGTGGAATCCGAACCACGGTGGAGGCCTGGCATTCCACACATTCACAAGCTGTGATTAATACACGTCTTGTCAGAGGTGAAGGAAGGGTTTGGTAATCAGATAAATCTGTGGCGGAACCGAGGATTAGACCTCATACCGCTAGCACGGAAGTCCAATGCCTCACTGCCAGGTTACCTTGTAATAACCTCAAGTCTAACTTTTAGTTTTGATTGAATTTTAACACACACCTGCTTAATTTGAAAAATAATGGATAGCATTTAGTAGGCCTGAGTTTTAAATATAACTAGACAAGAAAAATAACCATTTTGGATTAGACTTAGGCCTAAAGTTAAGTCTTTCACAAACAATATAAATTAAAAATTTAAATAAAGCAGAATTATTTATCATTGTCCTGCCAAATCATCATTATCCTGGCTCTAACTAACCAGGACAATGATGAAATAGGCTTCCACATGGAATAAAAGTTTCCCTCCAAAACATTTGAAGTTAAGATTTTCACATCAACAATAGAGCTAATTTTAGTACTTAAAACAAAGAAGGAAAAAATCTCATCTTACCTTTGGTCTTCTAGAGTGTCCAGGACAATGACAGTTTAAAAACATAAATAGACAAAACCTCTACTCAAATTAGGTATTGTCAAATAACTGGAAGGAAAAAAACTATAATACACACACTCTCAGTAGCAGAAAGAGCCTTTATAATCCTGCCAAATGTACTGAAGTTTGTTAATGAAGTAAAAGGTAAAAATGAGCCTAAATGTAACAGCTTCAAAGTAATTTCAGAAGCTTTGAAAGATAAACTATTAGGCCTGAAACTAGCTTTTTTTCAGAGCTTAGCATCAGACAGAGCCTTTTTTAAGGGAGTTTCAATCAAATGATCCTCTTGGACCTTTTCTGTACAATGCCCTAACTACTTTGGTTAAGCGTGCAATGGAAAAAAATTGTCAACATCAGTCTCTAAAATAGATATTTTGAAAAAAGAAAACTTGTTGTTTGATAAGGAGATTGATATTGGATATGCCACTAAGGATGCCTTCGAAAATTGAAATGTGTGCCAGATCGTGACTTATTGCAGTTTCGTATGGAGTGCCTAAATGTTTGCAAGCATTTGTATCAAAGATTATGATACGGTCACCTCTGAACTACGAATTGACAAAGTCAATTTCATGCTTCGACCCTGCAGTAGCTATTCGAAAGGAAATTGCCAATAAACGCTTGTCTGATGCCTTGCAAATGTATGTGGCATATAATTGGCTCACAGGTATGACAGCTGATAAAGTTGATCGAGAATTTAAACAATGTTTGTTCTATACCCGCTGTTAAAGATACTTTCAAAACCTTTAACAGAATTGAAACTCGCCTTGACCACTTTTGGATAAAGCTTTTTGAAACACACAGTTTTTCTGAAACTGAACATTTGGAAGCTTTCCTCAAGATTGTTTTAATTATTTCACATGCCAATGCTGCCCTGGAGAGAGGATTTTCTATAAACAAGGAATATATTGTGGAGAATCAAAAAGCAGAATCTCTAATTGGCCAGAGACACATTTTTGATGCAGTAACTGCTGCAGGAGGAGTGGAGGCAGTCGTTATATCTAAAGAAATGATTCATTTTGTGCGTAATGCACATTCCCGCAACAAAGAAGCTCTTCAGAGACAGCAACAGGAAAATGAAAAACCCAAAAATGTGCCAATGAGAAAAAGAGAGCAGCAAAGGCTTTAAAAGAACTAGAAGCAAAAAAAAGAAAATTAATGGAAGAAGCTACTAGAGAAGTTGCATTAATTGAAGATCAGATGCAAGCTTTAAAAAAATAGAAACTGTCTGGTGAACATAAAACTTTTAAATTTGTAGATGATGTGTATGTGCTCCTATAGACTGTAGACATTTTAAAAAAGTCTCTAATTGGCTGCTTTGCATTGTGTAATATTTCCCAAACAAACTATTCAATAGTGCCTATTTTACTATGTTTCATTATAAAAACTATTTTTGTTTGTTTTTTTAGACAAGGACTTATTTTAATTTAATCTTTTTTATTATTAATGAAACACATATTTTTTCTATAATTATGACTTATTTTACTTATTGCATCCTAACAATCTTAATTTGTATTTACATTTTATGTGCTCAATGATACATTTTCGGCCTCGTCTGGAATCAAACCCGTGACCTTTAGCTCAGAAAGATGACACGCTACCGACTGAGCTAAAGGGCCTATCCTGTGTTTTACTAAAGCTCGAAACTCTTTAACAAACATAATTATTCAAAGCTGCACTTGAATAAAACTATATGCAAATTATTAATAGTGTGATTAAGGTAATTTGTTTACCAGTAGTATTTATGTGAAGTGAACCATGGAAGAAGATGCAGTCTTATTTTACATTACAAATAACTTAAATAAAATCAAACTCAATGGCGCCTGCCCACAAGTGAACTATACTGACCGAGCGGCTCCTGCCTACTGTCGAAGAGTAGTGCCAACTTCTGGGGATTGAGGGGGTTTGTCTTGAGAGGCTGAGTTGACCTCGGTTCTCAGAAAATCCAGCCAGGGATCAATCCTTGGGACCTCTGAATCTGTAGCTAGAAACTCTTAACCACTAAACCACCTTAATCTGAGTAAATTCTCTCTCCTTTACATTGTCAGGTAAGTTTCATTCCTCCTTATTTTATTTAACTTTGGTTTAAATATTATGATTGCGCTGTATGTTTTATACTTTTACTTTCTAGCAGTTTCTTAATATCTAGTTATCTGTAATGTAAACATTAAAATAACTCAACATTTTTACATAGATACGTAAACAATAATGTAAATGAAATTTTTTGTATAACCCATGGGCTGGATCGCAAACACTCATTGCCTTAAGCAGACATTCTTTAACCCTTCATATAGGCCTACATGTATAGTGGTCTGGAAAAAATCTATTGGCTCTGGAAAAGTCAGGGAATTTTAAAATGTAGTTTGGCTGGACACCCTGTCAGTGCACAAAAAAATGTTTTAACAAATAGTTTGGTCCTATAAACTAGTAGCTTGTTTTCTACGAACGCCTAAACATACCAAAAATAGCTGCCAACACTTGAAATGTTACCACTATTGATGAACCAGATTTAGTTTAAAATTTAATGAAACAAAGTTTTGTGTCAGCCACATTAAATATGTAAGAAAATGTTAAAGTTTTTGATATTGTTTATTCAGTTAATAAGAGCAGCAAATAAAAATCGATCATTTTATGACTATAACTTATAAGGCTAAACTTGAGTATTCTGAATGTCCTTTGGATATGATAATACATTCTTTCATACTTGGTACTTTGTGTCCCGGTTTCACAGAAACTACGATTACAATAGATCGCAAAAAATGGATTTAAAACAAATTGTTTTAAAAATGTGTTTTAGGACACATGACTCTTAGATTTTTCTGGCCTAAATCACATTCTCGATTTTTTATTTAGAGTCCTCTAAATTATATAATTTGCGATAATGTCTGAAAATATCACAAAATATTCGTTCTTATGGACAATACTAATTTTTAAGCGCCTCTATTAATGCTTTAAAATCATACTTTATTTAAATTTATTTTATACTGCAAGTTTGTGGAGTATCTACCCCCCCCCCCCCCCTTCCCTTCCCAAATACTTTGGATGTACTTAGCTCTCTAGATTTATGCCAAACATAAACAATCGTAACATAACCATCACTTAAAGTGATGCAATTAGTGGTTTGAGTTACATTTAGATTATTTTTATAATTTAATTATTTTTAGTAATTTGGGGCCAGCTCTAACTAATATGTGTGGCCCAATAAATATGTTTTCCAGGAATTATTTACTAAAGGCTACTACTATAGCTAGTAAAAACATGCCTTTACCCCTAGGAAACAAGTATATGCCTGCAATCTTATTTATCATGCAAAACACTCCCCAAATATCAATTTTAAACAAAATATTTAAAACTAGATAAAAATGTATTTTCATAATCATTTGTCAGTAAACTACTCTAATTTGGGGGCTTAAAAATACCTCAAGGTATTACCATAATTTAATATCTAGATATTTAAGTTTAAAAGAAATCTAAAACTCCTCAAGGTGTTACCATAATATATATTAAAGTTTGAAAGAAATCCATCAAATCGTTTTCGTTTGAGTCTGAGACATACAGACAGGCAAGGGGTCAGATAAAAGAAAAAAATACACCTTTTAGTTTTCGAGGTCACATGAAACGCAAATATCAAACATAAATTCGAGGTTGAAAATGTTCACGATCCCAAAGCAAAAATTGTTGTTTTTTTTGACGACAAGTGACAACTATCTCTTCAAAATATTTTAGGAACGTTTCACCTAGTTTGGCTAGTAGCTCTAAGAAGTGAAACAAAATCCTTAAAATTTGAATTAAAAACAACTTTTGTTAATTTTATAGCACAAATATGCCTAACTGATATTACCTTTTTTTATTAATGTCATATCCCACTTAGCCTAAGGATTCCCTCTCTTAAAAAACCCTTTGGAAGGCAATGCTAGTAATATTCAATATATATTATTTCATACAACCACCTGTTGGGAAAAGAAATTCATTCCTCTTAAAAAACCTAAAATATGTTAAAAACAAAACAATAGAAATACTTAAATCCTGAAAGTTATTGTAATATATGTACACTATAATAAAGGTTTCATTATCTCTATTAAAAATACACAACACAATTAATTCTACATACTATTATTTCAACTAAAAGAATATAGTAGAAATGCAGTCGTTATTGTATTCATTACATTACTATTAAGAATTGTAATAACCCTACCATTACACATTAGCGTAAGTGCGTATAACCCGGATGGGTAGTAAGACGCGGTGCTAAATAATAATAATTGTAATGCTACAATATTTCAATATATCTAATATTATTAAACAAATAAATGGCAAAGTTGGGGAAATATTTATATACCACAAATAATATTTAATATATTCACTCAATGATACTCAATAAATATTGAATACTTATGCATACACAAATCTGATATGAAACTTGTTCCAACTAATTTCACAGTTAGAATACAAAGAAAAATATGTACTATACCTCTCCAATATTTGCAATAGAACATTAAATGGCACACAGTTTTGTAAAGTCATGCTATTTTAGACAATCATGCGTTCATTGAGAAATAACTGTATTTAGAAAAGTTGCTATACCATCATTGATAACGCTTTCATAATATTTAAAAATAGTTTATTACTATCATCATTAATTAATGACATCTTGTTCAATATTGTTTCAATAATTCAATGTGATTTCACTGTAAATATATACATAGTTAAAAATAATAGCTGAATAATTCTTAATATTCACACTATTAATTTCAATGCTTTATTAACACAAAACAAAAGACAGCAACCCTGTTGTATTTATTGATGTAAATGACTATTTTAATCCTTTTTATTTAGTACACAGCTTAAATCAAATCAGCCGAAATACCAAACTTAACCAGAATTACCAAACTAGGCCATTCTCAACATTTTTCTTGCTTTGGGCTTTAATTGACTTTTTTTAGTTAGCTCTGCCTCAATATAATCCGGATTGCGGATAGGCATTGAGCGTGGATAGCGTGTGTGTACTAGTTCAGGCAGTAAACAATCAAAGTAAAATGAGGAAAGCTTAGTCAGCATTTCCATTTCCCAGAAAAGGTCATCACGTTCGATTCTTTCATATCGTATGTATGGCATAACTGGTGTCCATATAGCAAATATGTTACATGGAGCTGACCTTGGACTTGATAATAGTACTTATGACACCTGTTTATTCCATCAATCTTTTTATATTTGTTAAGTTTCCAGAATGTCACCTTTCGTTTCAAAATGGTTGACTCAGGACTCATTGTTCAGCTGATGATGGACATTTTACCTCTACTATGCCACCATTGTCGATTAGGCCATCTGGTGTAGAGCTGAGGAATGTCAAATCACGGTCAACAAAGAAACCACAGCGTTCAACCCTGATTTTCAAAGTTTCTTCCAATTTCGCTATGGCACGTTCTTCATTTGCTGTTCCGTATGACGAGCTTAGGTGTTGGAGATCAGAATATAGTATTTGTTTGACAACCAGTTGATGGGAGCTTGCAACAAACTTGTCCAAAATTAGACGCTGTTAAACGTTTCCTCCTTTCTTCTAACCATTGTCCAGATTCACTCTGATTTATGGTTTGACGTTCAAGGTTTCGCAATTCTTCTTCGGAATGTTGGAGGCTATTTTGCAACTCTTTTTTAAATATAAAATCTTTTTCTGACAAATCTGGGCGTTGAGAGTTTGGACCATAGTCAGCATCCATTTTCTTTTTTTGGATGGGGGACGGGGAAGAATGGTTTGCTTGACCGGGTGGGCTTCGAGTGATGTGAATCTTCTCGCTTTCTTCGGGCGAGACATATTTTTCGATGCTTGCGTGCTTCTTCCAACTTTGTGAATTTTCCCGGGCTTGATCCATACAATTTTTGATGTAGTTTGTAATGGAGAGCGCCAGAATTGTAGCTTACTGTAAAATGGGGTGAATAGAAACACTTTCATACATAAATGGTTCTATACCAGTCAGTGAAAAAATGCTATTAATATTCCAGATATCGTAAAATCTGGGTCTTGGTCTACCCTTTACTTTCCATGTAGAGTTATTTTATCAAAAATATGGATCTGAGCTTAATTTTAAAAAAAAACTGTTTCTATTCACCTGCCATTGTGGTGAATAGAAACATCCATTAAGATAAGATGTTTTATTTTATTCTCCTTTCAAAAAGGTGATTGGAAACAGCCAGTATGTGTACATATATTCTATGGATGTAAAAACTGACTCAAAAACAAATTTTTACCTTATAAACAAAAATATTTATAGAACAAATTATGTATAGGAATATAAACTCGAATAAATCTTATCAAATATTAATGTCAAACTTTTTTAGGCCTCTTCTGTATTCCTTAGGTGGTTAAGTTTTCTGCCAACTTGACTATGTAGTCAAATTCACTTATGTTTGGAACATCTGGCAGTCCATAAATAAGTCCTGGGAATTCTCTCGAACTTCTGTGACGTAAAATTCACCCTCAAAATTTCCATTTTCTGTGAGTGCTCTCACTTTTCCTTTATATGGTTTTTTGTTTGAAGATGGGAACTTTCAGCATTACTTGTGTAAAGAGTAAAATTGACATAGCCAATCCCCTTCCTGTATGTCTTCTTTCTTTACCAGAAAAGGGTACAATGTTGTGATGACTTCTGAAGTTGGTTTAGCAGCTATTCCAGAGACTCCTGATCGATGTGTGGCCACGGGCCTGATCTGGCTTCTAGCTGCAGTCTCTTCTTCACTGGAGTCGTTATCAGAAGCATTACTCTCTGAAGGTGGATCTGAATCTGAATCTTGCAGACTCATTTCATCTGAAGACTGAAGAATCTGATTCATGTGCAGCAACACTTTTCCTAGGAAGAACATTGATTTTTGTTCTCTTTTTTCGTGTTGATGCACCTGCTCCTTCATATCTCATATTTTTCAGAAGTTCAATAAAACTCGTATCTATCGCTGTGCTATCATTTTTCTCCCTAGAAATATCAAGAGGCGTAGGAAGCATTTGTAACAATGGTTCTGTATCCAAAGGCACAATGCCACATTTTTTTGAAGCCTGCTCGGACATTGCTTGGCCCCTGTTCAGTGATGCTCTCCATTAGTTGATTAAGAAGCCGAGGGAATTTATCTTTTGGCAAAGTCTTCTCATTTCTGCCTGGTCCACTCTTCCATTGCTCGAGAATTTTTCGCCATTTGATCTTCACTGGTCTAAAAAAAGCTATGTCAAGAGGCTGCGTAATATGAGTTGAGTTGGCAGGAAGAGAGATCAAATGGATGTCATTTTCAGAACACATTCTGATAACCTCCAGCGTCAAATGCGAGGCGAGATTATCCCCAACCAATATCTTCTTTCCTGTTTGATTCTTCAAGTAAGGGATGGCGACTGTCTTAATCCAGTCCTCGAAACAAAAGCTGTCAAACCATCCCGATTTTGTAAGATTATACCGGGTATTTTTAGGCCCATTTTCAGACCATGAGTTGTACATGTGTAGAGGTAGAGCCTTATATACTACATATGGTGGTAATATTGTATTGTCCCCTGCAGCGCTAAACATTACAGAGGTAGATGCCTTTGTGCTATTCATCAGCCTCGTCTGGTAATAACCTTCTTTTTGCCAGGGTCATCACACAAGTTTGTCTCGTCAAAATTCACGATGTTTTGAGGTGGCACACCCTCAAGCGCTTCTTGCAACCTGTTAAAATAATCATTGATGATTTCGTGCGAGACAGCAGCTCGATTTCTCTTAATGTTTTGGCACATTCTATGAGATAAATCTTGTCTGTGAAGTTTTAAAAATGAATAGATAAATTCTTTTCCTGGTAAGTTATTTTTAAATCTCAAAACTTGTTTTCCTTTTCTGTCTAAAAACTCCTTTACAATCATTCTTAGGGTTCGGCCAGACTGACAAGCGTGCGAGCGAGCGCGCAAGCGACTGGGTGGCCAAACTGGCGAGCGAGCGCGTAATTAGCAGACCCTAGTTCATCAGAGAAAATGTCTCTGTCAAAGACACTTGGTACATCTCTGTTCCTCGAAAATTTTTACAGAAAATATTGTTTATTTATAAAAAAGAAGGGTGACCTGGTGGTCTAGGGGTAAGGTGTCAGACTTCTATGCTGGCGGCCGGGGTTCAATCCTCGGTCCCGGCACAGTTTTATCTGATTTACAAACCCTTCCTTCACCTCTTACAAGACATCTTGTGAATGTGGGAATGCCAGGCCTCCACCGTGGTTCGGATTCCACGTTAAACTGTAGGTCCTCCATTCATCTCACAATCACCCTTACCATTACACATTAACGTAAGTGCGTATAACCCGAACGGGTAGTAAGACGCGGTGCTAATAATAATAATATAAAAAAGAAAAAAGTAGGAGTGCATCCAATTAATAAATTGAGAAATGTGTATGGTACTGTACTGAAGTGTTTTAAAATCAGATTAGCAGCACCAGTGCGGAATGGTGCGTTGCACTCGATAGCTTTTGACTAGGAGGCAAAGGTTCGAATCTTGGCTCAGTGAACTGAAGGTGATTTTTAAAACTTATTTATTGTTGTGGTTTTTCCATACTTTCTCCAAACTAATGGTGATTCTTATTTGTAAAGGCCTACTTTGATTATAATATTGAAGTATTTTAACATATCGGGTTTACATATATACATTATATTATTTATGGTCTTACCAATTAAATTAGGCCATTAATAGAAAGTGTGTTAAACCTATCACTGATAGAAAAAAGTCAAAATATCATGTCAAAATAAGAAGTTTCCCTAGCACTCAATGAACCAACATACAATAATATTGCCTAGCGCCTGGAAACTAGACTGTACCGGGTCGAGCGCGCGCGCTTGAAAAATAGAACCAGTTCTATCTTTCAAGCGTGCGCGCTCGCTCGCTCCAGTGTGGCCATCCCCCATTACAACCAATGTGTTCTATTTTATATTTTAGTCGCTCGCGCGCTCAGTCTGGCCGTACCCTTAGTGTTAACATGTCTACAGGATAGCCCCATTCTGCACAAGTTTTCAATCTATCTACAAGAATTTGCTCTTCACTTTTAGACAACGAAGTCTTCTCCCTGAGCTTTCAAGTGGCGATATATAACCGAATAGTGTATTCCATACTTCTCTGCAGCCTTCCTCAATGTTAGCACATTATTTTTAACGTCCTCAGCTGCTTTCTTCAATTCTGCCGGATCATGTTTTTTGTAAGGCTTCTGGGTTTTAGATTTAAACTCTCTTGGCATCTTGACTACCTGCAACAATCATAATTACCCAGAGGTACTGAAAGAATTATAAATATTGGCTTTATAACTCGATAGATTTATCTTTGAATAAATAAATTAATAAATGGGGTGAATAGAAACAATGTTTACTTATGTTTCTATTCACCCCACAACCTAAAAAATTATAGTCTATTACAAACACCAGAACTATGGGAACCCTGTACACATCGACAGAAGACCGGCTCGCGGCCATCCGCCAGAGGGCCCAGGCCGCCGCCGACGCCCTGGGGGCGGGGCTAACCCCCGTCCACGGACCTCTGGGCCCACCAGTCGTGCCCAAGCCCCTGCCGGATGTCCCCCTGCCTCAGAGGACCACCCGGCCCGCAGAGGTGGCCAACTCCTCTGAGGAGGGGGACCAGCTCGACACGGGGGACTGGGCCGTGGTCCCCCCCAGAAGACGTCGCCGTGCCTCGGCACGGAGCACCGAGGATATGGAGGCGTCTTCTGACTCCACCGGGGCCTCCTCCCCCACCCTCTTAGAGACAACGAGGACATACGCGGGCAAGCGGAAGAGCCGGGATGGGGAGCGCAGGAGCCCTCCGAAGAAGTCGGCAGCCAGGGGCGGCCGCTCCTCCAGCCGGTCTGACGTCCTCCCGGCGCCGTCATCTGGGTCCGGTACGGGTAAGCTGACGTCTTCAGTACCGTCCCGTGCTATCCCCCTAGCTGCGGCTTTGCCACAGGTTCCCCGCGGGAAGAATGCCGCGGCGAGTAGGGACCCCCGAGGGGCACAGGCTGTGGCCCGTGCCGCCCCCGGGGGGACCCGTGTCTCAACCGCTGGCGACCCCAAGGGTTCGGGTGCGATCCGCAAGGATCCCCGACCTGATGGCAAGGCGGCGGCTAACCCTGAGAGAAGCGGGACCCAAAGAGTCCCGGTGATAGTGTGCGAAGGGGATTTCCGTGTGAACCCCTTCACGGCCACCAAGGCACTCAGCCGCGGACTCGGAGGTGATCTCCAGATAAAGTGGTCCTCCAACAAGGTGACGTTCTCCGTCTTCACCCTGGAGGATAGGACCATTCTACTGGAGAGACTCATCTCTCAGGGATATCAGCCCTACACCTTCCCTCTAGACAGCGAGAGGGACGGGCGGCTCGTGGTCCGCGGTCTCCCGTTGTGGACCCCCGCGCAAGACATCCACTCGGAACTGACTGAGATGGGATACGCGGTGAGGAGCGTCACACGCTTGGGTGCGCGTGCTGCTGGCCAGGATCAGCCAGAAAAGCCGTACCCTTTGTTCCTCGTAACTCTGGTTGGACGCCAGCAGTTGCAAGCGTTGACAAAGGAGACGGTTATCTCGAAAGTGCGAGTCACTTTCGAGTCTTTCAGGAGAAAGAACCTGGCTCAGCAGTGCCATCGTTGCCAAGGGTTCGGACACCCCTCCGTATCCTGTTTCAGGAGCGACAAGTGCGTCAAGTGCGAAGGTGCACATACGTCGGCGGCCTGCGAGCGCCCACGCTCGGAACCCGCCAGATGCGCCAATTGCGGTGGTCCTCACCCCGCAAATGCCGGCCTCTGTGAGGTACGCAGACGGTTCGTCGACTCGCCAAGCGCTCGACCACCGCAGTCTAAACCCCAGTATCGTCTGGCACCACCCCCCCCCCCCCTCGTCAATGCCTGGGACTTTCCCCTTCTCCCAGGAGGCAGGTCAGGCGCCGCGACGCCGAGCGTCCAACCGGCGGCTCAGCAGCCTGCCGCTGCTCCCCGCACTACCACCCGTGCCCCACCTCACCTTCCAGCTGCAGGGACCGCCGATCTCAGGTCCCTGATCCACACACTCACCGAGATATGGGAGCTTTTCCGCTCGCTCCGTATCTGTGAGAAACTCCCCTACCTGAGGGAGTGTCTGACCCGCTTCGTGGCCGCCCCGGACTGGGGAGGTAACATTCAAATCCTTACCGAAGTGTGTCAGGCTTTATTTGACTGATGAGGTCAAACTCCTCCTCTGGAATTGTAAATCGCTGGTCGTTAGGATTCCCGAGCTCCTCCAGATGTTGACCGACATGGCTGTCGACGTGGCTTTTCTGACGGAGACGTGGTTCAGAGCGGACACCGTCTTTCAGGTTCCGGGCTTCTCCGTCTACCGGGTGGACCGAGGTGGTCACCGGAGGGGGGGTGGCGTGGCCCTGTTGGTTCGGTCTCGCCTCCAGCACCACCGGACGGCTGTCCCGGGGCTCTTGTCCCTGGAGGCGGTCGCCGTGCGGCTGTTGGGTGCCGCGTACTCCGTCACTCTCGTTTGCGTCTACGGTCCTCCTGGGTGATCCTGCAGGCGGCCGATTTGCCGTATCGCGTGCTCTCGACGCCAGCGTTGTGCTGCGGCGACTTCAACGCCAGGCAACGTCTCTTGGGGGTGCGTGGCGTCTCAAGCGCGTGGTACGGTCCTGAGGAGGTTTGCCGACAGGACCGGCCTATTTATCCACTGCCCTCATCTGCCCACCTACTTGCCAGATCACCCTCGTCACCATCCCAGCTACCTGGACCTGATCCTGACCACGAGGAGGCCGTTTCTGACACCTCTGGTCACCCATCTCTCCTCCGACCACAATCCGGTGACCGGCGTTATGCGATTTCTTCCTCTCCAGACGAATGCGCCGCCATTGTTCAACTACCGACGCGCGGATTGGTCTAGATTCCAGGCTAGGTTAAACCGTGTTGTGGCCCCAGCTGCACCTATACCTGACGTGGGGGAGCTGGACCGTCAGGTTCAGCTCTTCACCGCCTCCCTCCTGTCGGCGGCGGAGTCCTCGATTCCGATCCGTCGACCCCCCTTGTTGGGCCCCCCACTACCCCCAGACCTGATAGACGACATGAGGCTCCGTGATAGAGCGCGTGCTCTGTGGCAGAGAAGTCGTCTCCCCCGTGTCCGGGAGATATACGTCGCGCTCCGCTCTCACTGTCGGCGCAAGCTCAGACAGTGGCAGAGGGAGGCTAAGACGCGCCGTCTTGCCGCTCTCGACACAAAGGATCTCTCCTTGTGGCGTCATCTGAAGGGGATACGACACAAGAAGGATCTGATCCCTGAGCTCCGCGTGGCTGGCGGGTTGGCGTCCTCCGCCACAGACCGGTCAGAGGCTCTGGCGGTAGGATTCCAGGCTAGCTTCGCGAGGCGACCGGGATCCCCGGAGAGAGATCAAGCGGATCCCCCGGGGCACTTCCTTCCCCCGGTGGCAGGTCAACCCCCGTACCCCGACCTGCGGCTGGTAACCCCCTCCGAGTTGACCAGGACCGTGGCGAGGCTTCGCGCCGCGTCCGCTCCCGGGTTGGACCGGATATCCCCCCTCCTCCTGGCCCACCTCCCTCGTAAAGCCTTCGTCCTTCTTCTACGAATCCTAAACGCAATGTTTATATTGTTGTACTTTCCGGCACAATGGCGGGTGGCTACCGTCATACCCATCCACAAGCCCGGGAAACCGCCCGGATATCCGTCGTCCTACCGTCCTATCTCTCTGCTCTCTTGCGTCGGCAAAGTCGCCGAGAGACTGATCTTGACCAGGCTGGAGGCCTGGCTGGAGGTGCACCCCCTCCTGCCGGATCACCAGTTCGGGTTCCGGAAGGGCCTGTCGACCACCCACGCCGTCGCCACGGTCGTTGACCGGGTGACGGAAGCGTTCAACGAGCGTCGCCATTCCGGCTTCGTCTTGTTGGACGTGAAGGGTGCCTTCGACAGTGTGAGCCACCGAGGACTTCTCACGGGACTTGCAGAAGCCGGAGTTCCCTCACCCCTGCTACATCTCCTTCAGTCTTTCCTCCAGGACCGCTCCTTCAGAGTGGGCGTGGACCACCAGTTGTCAACCCCTCGTCCTGTAGTCTATGGAGTCCCCCAGGGCTCCTGTCTCTCCCCCTACTCTTCTCCCTCTTTGTGCGTGACGTGCCCGTCCCGCAAGGAGTTTCATTGTTCCAGTATGCCGACGATACAGCTCTCCTGGCGACCTCCCCCGATGCCGCGGTGATCTGGGCCAAGCTCACCATGGCATTAAGGGGAGTAATCGCTTACCTTAATTCCAGATCCCTAGCAGTGAACGGAACGAAGACGTTGGCGATTCTGTTCACCCGCCGCAGACCGGGTCCCTTGCAGCCCCTCCGCGTCGCGGGAGAAGCGGTTCAGTGGTCACAAACAGTGAAATACCTGGGAGTGACCCTGGACCGTCACTGCAACTGGGACTCGAACCTGAGAGCGTCTGCAGGAAGAGCGAGGGTGTCATGCTAGGACTGGCCCCACTACTGCGCCCAGCCAGCCCGTTGAACCACGGCCATAAAATTAGACTCTTCCAGGCTTGTATTATGTCCCTCCTTCTCTACGCCGCGCCTGCCTGGGCTTACCTCCCCCGCTACCGCTACTCCCCGCTCCGAGCCGTCTATCACCTGTTTTTAAGGTTGATGCTCGGACTCCCCCCCCCCCGCACCCAAACCCGAGTCCTGCTAGACTTGTCTGGCCTCCAACCCTTGGACGTGATCATCCGCGGGTTGGCAGTGTCCTTCTCACGGTCGCAGACCAGTCCTAACGAGATCGTCAGGGGAATAGGCGATTACGACCCCCCTGCTCTTCCTTTCAGACGCATCAGACGGTGTGGTGGGCCCCCCCGCCGGACACGGATGACCCGGGAGGTAGTCTGTGGCGTTGAGGAGCGAACGCTCCTGACCACGGCCGAGGCCGGCTTCACCAGGACGCGGCTCCGGTGCTCCGCAAGACCCCCCGGCTGGCGCTCAGTCCACCCAGAGCGCGAGCGTATGTCCAATACCATCAGCTGTCTCCCCAACCCCACTACCATCTTGTGTGGGTTGGTCTGTTCCACATCTGGACTCTGGTATCGCCCTACATATATTCACCTCAATACAGATCTATCATTATCACTTCAATGCATTTATTTTTTTATTTCTTCTCTCTATATTATATCACATTTATTATCAAGTCTGGCACTATCCGGTCACCCAAAGTGGGTTGGCCACGTCTAATACTCGCCCCACTCTGAAGGAAGAGTGAGGCGAGAGAAGAACTTGTATCCCTGTTGTAAATATATTACGTGTTTTTTTTGTTATTCGTTAGTGTGTGCGTCCATAAACCATGTGTCCAACCCCACAGACATTAGGTGTGGGTTGGTCACTTTTAATGAAATAAGTGCTCTCAGGATATATATTCAGAAATTGTATTTATTATACAGAACTTTTATTATTTCCATTTTTTGTAAATATATACTTTAGTCAGGTGTCATATCAGTGCGGCCAATGTGGTTGGCCGCTTCTATCACCCGCCTCACTCTGAAGTAGAGATGAGGCGGGACACAATACTTTGCAAACTGTTTATATACTGTGTTAAATGTGTGTGCATCGTTTCCTCGTTTGTCTCTGTTCAATAAAGACGTCTGTGTTGTCCTAGCCGGTCCTCGAACTGAGGGCGGTGTGACCCTGTCTATGTCTCCCAGTGTTACAAACTGACCTCTCCACTGCCTGTCCTACCAGTTCTACCAACCCCGGTACAGTCCCCAGCCTGCATTTCCCCAGAATTCCCCATAATTCCCTGTAGACCGCCCAAGGGGGTGGGTAGTATTCCCACTCCCGAATTTCATCCCAAAATTTTTTATTTCCCCCACCTCTCCGAATCCCTCACCAAAAGTCTGGAAAAAGGTCACCTTCAATTCCCGTCAGGGTTACGTATGAATTTCATACGTAATCCTGGCGGAGTACTAATCGTCCCCCTGAACCGACCCCGGAGACTCGATCGGTACATGGACGTGCCATGTCCGGTCGTCGAACGGGTAGGTCGGTTCCAATCCATCTCTTTTTTGGTTCCTCCCTCTATAGCTGTCTCCTGTCCTTCTTCATACGTTTCCCTCTCCCTCGCCCCGTTTTCGCTCCACAGCCCTTTTTACATTTCCTGTCGTCTCTCGCGCGGGGAACCTTCACACCAACCGGCCCAATAATTTTTATTTGTCCCCCTCTTTGGTTTCTCACACCCTGTGCGGCAAAAATCGCCCACAGGGTAAAGTTTATTTTATTTTCCCTCCAGGGCTACGTATGAAATATCTGCGTAGCCCTGGCGGAGTACTAATGTTTTTCACCGACCGACCCGGCGGCTCACCCGACCGGGGCCACTCCTCCACCGCTATTCATTTCCTATTCCTATGTTTCTTTTTCTCCCTCCTTGTTTCTGCCTCTGCTCCCTCTCTTTCCGTTGTACTGTATGTTATTTTTAACGGTCCTGGCGACCCAACATGAGCTACGGGGTGGGTTTTTATATTATTTTCCCACACCCAACCATTGATAGCAGTATCCGGGTGCCATTGTTTTTCTCTGTTGAGTTTTTGTGTTGTATGTCTATGTCGTGTCCGTTTTCGAGAGCCCTTCGGGGCTGGTGTTAACTGTCTGTCCTCTGATGTTCACATGTTTTATTAATGTTTATAATCTTATATATGTGTTATCAAAATAAATAAAACTCTTACAAACAACAAACAAAATACATGTGAGGCGGCTTGGCTGTCCCCACCAATGACCGTTTGTTTCGGGGAAAAGTTAGCCCAGACGTCCCAAACTACTTCTGGCGCGAATACGAAACATTGAAGTCGACACAACATCGAACAAATTGTTTACAGATAAATATTCAGAACCCACCTCGGTGGCCGAATGGTCTAAGGCGCTACTCTCACAGTAGACTAGACTGCCGATAAAGTGTTATCAAAGTAGTGAATTTAAGATGTCGAGTGGTACTGAGAGTTTTTCTCAGCATGATTTTCCCACTCTCCCTCCACACAGAAGGCGGGTACACTTCCTGTAAATATAGCTTTCTCCTCGTGTATAAAGAACTAGCAGGATTAGTGCATACAATACACGTATAACCGAATGGGTAGTAAGACGTGGGTGGTAAAAAAATAATCAGAAAATCGTCCACAACTGTCTGTCTGCGCCAGTGTCTTGTTGTAATTTTGTTCTAGTCTGGACCCATTTTTTAGAGTTAGACCATTCGGCCCCTAAAGCTGGATTCTTAATACACTCTGCTGACATTTCCTTCCTGCCGTGGTGAAGGAGCTACCAATGTTAACACCTCCAGCTGATGACTGATAAGATATGCGCTAGGAGGGAGAGTGTTAAACGAGTAGTTACATATCACATATATCTATAGCACAAGTATTTTCCTGCTCTTGTCGAGTGGGACGAATCACTTTTATGTCTCATCAGGTAGTCTATTTGAAGGGGAATGGAACTCAAGAGTGGGCTTTGTCCCCATGAAGAAACGTTGTCAAATTAACGGCCTCCTGTGAAGGAATGAGAGAATTTATTAATAATGGGTTTATTTTCTATAAGCAATACCTTCCTAATTGTTTCCCCCCAAAGTGTAAATATGCCAACGCCCGTGATGGGTAATAAAACTCAGTCAAACCACAACCTTTAAAATTAATTTATTTTCCTAAAAAGTATCATTCAGATACAAATTTTACGCTGAAAACAATCTGGTCTAAATGAATAAACTTGCCTACTTCAATTTTACATTTCCACTCAAATCAATTTTTGATTCTATAATCAGCTTTTGAAAAAAAAAAAAAAAATCTATCCCAAATAAATCATAATAAAGTTAGATTCTGGTTCATATTCCAAGCTTACAATCTTAGCACCATTCTCACTATATATATATAAGCCAGATCGAACATAAATATAATATAAGTAAGTAAATACTGGATCATATTCCCAAGCTTGGCGAGCTTTGCACATTTTCACTTTATAAAATAGTATATGGCTCACTCATTCGCATAAGACATAGACTTGCCAATGATAGGAATATTGGGTTCAATTCCTAGTCGTGTGTTCTGAGAGTGGCTTTTCATACTGTTTGTCTTAGTAAAGGGGGACATTTCCCTCAAAAATTCAAGCTTCACCACCTATACAATTAGCATAATTAGTAATAGGTGTATAGCTCAAACCTAGTAAGACGTGATTTCTAATGAATTACACCATATAATATAATAATGAAGTTCTCGTTTCATAAACAGATTAATGAACTGAATTAACTACATATGAAACTCCTTAGGGGTAACATTAGTGAATGTTTATACAAACACACAACACATTTATGCCAAATAATTACCTCTTGATCAAAAGAGAAATGGGATAAACTGTTTTGGTACTTTTAGTAATTTAAAACCCCCCTCTACATCCCTTAGGGGTACTTCAGGTAGTTATCATGATGTAGGTTTTAATTAATGAACCTAAATACCGTTGATGTGCCAAGTTTCAGCTTTTTTACTTAGGGATAGGGAGACTATTTGGCGAAATAGTGAGTGAATCAGTTCGATCCTTCACATATGTATGTCAATGTGATTCGTTTTCAAAGCGACATGACAATTATTTACTTTAGTCTAATCGAGTCAATTTTCTGCACCTATAAATTGAATTGTAAAAATGGATAAACTTAACACCCTATTATTTTTAATCACCTGCGTTTTACAACCCGATTGATTAATATGACTTTTCAACCATTTTAATCGAAAGTTCTAGAACAAGACCATTGACACGACCATTGTTTCAGGAATATACTTATCCAATTACTTTCCCCAGCCTTTACAGTTTATTTATTAAAGCAAAGACGTTTATATTCTAAGATGTGTAGGGAAGCCGCTAATTAACACAAACACAAGCGATTATTACACACTTTAAGGATTACGATCCACCATATACATAGTTTTCGAAGGAAGAAGTCAGTCTACCGTTTGCTTCTAACACAGAACTTTTAATTGCTCAAGGATTCTATAAGTTGTTGGACTCTTGTTATTCGTTAAAAAGTATAATTAAAATCTCGCCATTCTCAGTGTGTGGTGGGTGAGCGGGTGGAACGTGTTATTACCACTCACCCAGGAAAACCAGGAAGCCATCTTATGACTGTCCCCGCAGGTAAAGGAAGCAATGAGGCAGTCCCACCAGAAGCAGAGAAGTGACCAGTAACATTGGAGCTATACCGAGGTCAACACGTCTACTGTTATGTACTCTTGCATGAGGCCTGGTTCTCGTGAGGACGGACAATCATTTATTATAACGTATTATAATTATTATTATTTTTATAGGTATTAAACAAATTTATCAAATGTTTAGTGCTGCCTGCAAATTAATTATATGAATTTTCTTAGTAACTTTTATCATACACGTTTACTCCTATCCGAATCTACAGGATGTGCCCCACTGATAAAGTACCCACGCTCCTAAACAGCCCCACCTTTTCCCTCTCATCCTCTTGGCCATATACACCTATTTTAAATACTCTATGTCTCAGATATATAAGAATCAAAGTATTCAATACATCTAGCAAGTTTAAAAATGCCTATTATATAAAAGGGTAAAATAATGAATAATGTTAGATGGAGGTAACTCACCTTTTCCTCCAGAGCACACATTTAAAACCTCCAATGTTGAATGTAAGTATTATATATTAGGATTACTTTCAACGCTCCCACTTTATTTTAGAAAATGACCAGTTGGTACATTGCAGCTAAACTTATAAATTTATTTAATCTGAGGAAAGGGTAGGTCAATGCAATTTAAAGGGGGTTTTGAGGGCCTGGTCCCCCTCCAAACCTACAAAGTACCGGCAGCCCTTCTACAACGTAATAATAATAATAAAGTCCATTTAATTGGGCAAATTAAGTCCATCATCTTTATCTCTGCCAATAACTAAGTGGCCTGGGTTTTAAGATTGGTTATTAAAAATAACGCAAATTGAATATTTACTTGAAATTAGGCCCGATTAATCTTGAGCGTGGACATTATACTTGAACGAAACAAAGATCCCTGTATTCAACATATGCTGCCTAAAAAGATGGGTCCCAATTAATTTAAATTATTTAGATGTGCCTATTCCGTGTTTGGCCAGTTCTTATTAAATTGTTATCAAAGTAAAAAGAGGAGTAAAGTGGTTGATGACCAGTGGTCTGGGATGTTGTGTGAAGCAATTGCAGACTGTGGACTGTGTGAAGAAGTACCCTAGTAGTTTTTCAACTTATTGATTTGTTATCACGGCAACAGAAGAGTAAAGTGGTGGGAGCCTTGTGCCTGGGGTGTTTGTGTTAACGGTGTTGCCCGTGTCACAGGACTAGGGACACTATCCGATAGAGCTATACTACTATCGGTTTGTCGTGCACGTGACTGTCCGGATAAATGAGGGAGATAGTATCATTACCTCTCACTCTCACTTAACTTCTCACTTGACACAAATAAAAGACGGAAAGAAAGGATTATGTAAGTAGCCTAACAGGAATGTTTACAGATTTGGTTTTTTTTTTATTATTGGTGAATACAATGCTATGCTATCTTTAGAAGGCAACTACTTTCAACTACGACAAGCTCAAGTGTGAATCCGGGCTAGTTGTCCTCGGCGTGGGGTTGGGGTGGTGGGATAAATTGGTTATCATGAGGCTCCCTCAAATATATGTGATAATTTAATTTTTGCTGTTGAGAGGAGGGAGGGGGTTAAAATTGGTTTTTCCAACAGGTTCCTTCAAGGATAAATTCATAATCTTGGTTAATAAAGATTTAATTTAAATAATTAGTAATAATTTTGGAGTTTAACAAATAGTTGAAATTAACAATTAATATAATGATATAATAAAAAAAAGAGTATTTTAAGAAATACCACATTTGGATTAACCAATTTGGTAATTTTAATAACAAAAAAAACATAAAACAAAAGTCGCCGTACAAAAAAAGTACTAAATATTTACTGTACAATAGGTCTAAGGTGTTTTAGTATTAAAAGGAAAAAATAGTCATTTAATACTAAACTTAATAAATTAAATCATGAAAAATTTCTAGTTTAAGTGCCCCTCGCTTTGGCTCTAGTGCTAAGATGAAAGAGTTGTTGCCTAATTTTGATTAGACGTGTAGGAGATAGGGTGAGAAAGGTATTAGAGTCAGTCATTCCATTACAACTTTTAAATGATTGTTCAATATTTATGATTATTTTCCTATGCCGGAGGGGATGTTGCAACACAACCCCATACAAAATTAAATAAACTTTGGAATATTGGATAAAAGACGTTAACTAAAAGGTTTTTTTAAATAATATAAACAACTTTTTTTAAATATTATATCAACGAAATAACATGATCTTAGAATATTTTTAGATACAATTACATAATAACTAGGACTGATTGCCATTAATGATATGATTTAAAAATACAAGTGCCTAAGTAAATATGTTTATTTGTAAACAAAATTAGATACAGGTTCATATTGCCTACAAACGGAATCATACAAACTGGTTGATAAGCTGTAAAAATATATTCGAAGGCTAAATGATAAAGATGTGGCCAAACAAGATTTGGAACAACTTGTTGATAAGTTGATGGCTTAGGTGACAAAGTGACTGCAAACTGTTTCGACAAATTGGGGTACCGACAAAACCGATCGACACCACACTAGTTAACATGTGCAAAAAAGTGGTCGACAAACGATGACAGTCACCCAAATGCAATGCGACCACAGGTCAGATGGCAAGTAGGACCATGTAATAAGAGTCAATTGGTCAACAAAAGTAACAAATATATGGAATACTAGGTGGGTCAAGTATCCTTCCGACCCACTGTCGGACTAGCTCTTGCATAGTCGGGAGCAAGTGATCTACATACGAATGGTTGACCAACATTGGGTGCCTAAAACTAATTGACAAATAAACTGGTCGAACATGTTGTGGATACAATGATCGACAGACAATTAATCTACACGAAGGGAGTACTTATCCCAAGTGTTGACGGAACAAATAATACCATGTCATGAAACAGTCAAACTGATCGGACAAAATATTAACAAACATTTGATTGACTAGGTAACTAGTGGCCGTCGACTCGTCGACAAATACCTACTTATATCAGAACAAAATTATAGTCAACTGGTCGACCAAAAAACAACAACTGGCATAAAGACAAACGTTGAGATGGATCCAAATAATAGTGAACCACAAGTTAATGCATTGCGAATAAAGGACTCGTTTAGATCAAAATTTAGGTGATTTATTTTTGAATCCAGGTGATTTCTTTTCCCCACTGTACATTTAGTTACATTCCTGTGAACGTCCTGTCAATGCCTCACTAATAGAGCAATTTCAATTGATTAAAAATAGTGCTCTTTTACTTAACATTAAAATAAAACAGTATCCCTTCTGTTATAATGTACGAATAAAAACATTAAATTATTATAATCCACCAATCATGATACATAAAAACAGGCGTGAAAATGTAAACTAATAATTGTAAAATAATAGCAGAAAAGTTATGTTCTCTAAGAAAAAATTTCAGGCATTTATACCCAATATAAAGATGATATTTTAATTAAAGAATACACACATTTCACTATTCATATCACTCACAAGTAGCCAAGTAACGCGTTATCTCCTGATTAAATAGTGACTTTATTGGACAGATTCTCACGCGGGATTTTTTTGTAATTGATTGAATTATAGAAGCGTATTTGGTGATGTCCACCTGGGCATTTTTGAAAATTATATGCATAGGCATAATCAATTAGGTGCTTCCCTCCTCAGCAAATTTTTTAAAACAGGATTTTCCCTCAAAAATACCATTTGGAGTGTGGCCCTCACCTCAGTCGCCCTCACTAAGAATCCCTAGGCACATCTTTGAAAATTGGATTGACTTTAGAAGTTATTTGCAGTTTTATTAAAGTCTCATAGCTTTCATATTCGAGAATATCTGAAGTTGTGAAGCTTACATCTAGTAGGGGTTAAATTTATTCCAAGAGGGAAACTCACCCTCACTTACCCCTCTCTACACTCCTCTTACCGTTTTCTCCCTTCCTGTCCCTAATGTTAAGTGTCCTTTTCCCCACATTTTTCGAAATTATACTCTCTTAATAATATTTCAGAGGTAGCCCCCCTCCAATTATCCTTGAAAATTTAGATGTTTCTAAACTATTTTGAGTAGCGTCCTTTGAAATTTTTTTTAAAGTTGGATGCCCTCCAAAGTTTTATTTTTAATAGTCCGACAACCAGTTACACTTTTTTAAAACTCGAGCTCCTGGAAAGCTATTTGAAGGAGTTTTCCTCCAAAATGTTTAAAACTTAGAATGCCTCTAGAAAACTATTTGAAGTGGTCTTCTCTGGAAAATGTTTTGATGATTGAATGAATATAAGAAGTTATTTGATGTTAATGCAATATCATTCTACTATCATATCCGATAATACCAAAAGATTTAAAATATAATTAGGGGTTGGGTGGATTTATTCCAGCTGGGATTATTTCCAGGGGAATGAGCCCCTCGTTGCCCCCGCCCCCTTGGTTTCTATAGCGCCACCACAGAGTGGCAGAACTAATAACAAATTTCTTAGATGATTCCCCATGCAAAAAAAAATAACAAAAATGCTGACCGATCTCTTGTTTGAAACTTTACAACAACGATCCACCATAGACAGGACCTCTCCCTCCCCACTAAAAATAGGGGATACATCTCATGATATTACTCTACAATTCCACAACGACATTTTTTAAAGGTCTGGATCAAAAGGCCCTTATTGTTACGTGTGACGTATAGCTCAGCTACAAGGTAGATATTAGCAAGATAAACATTAGTATGCATAGGCCTATAACATTTACAAAAGGGCTTTACCCAGTGGTGGTGGAAACTTTATTTGTGTGAGGGGTGTAAACGAATTTTTTTTAAAGGAACTGTCCCTTCCAAGAGAAAGAGACCGGGGACCAACAGCATAACATTTTGAAAATATAATACCTAGAGAATCCATTTTGAAAGGTCCTTATTCAGAAATAATTTGAAAATTAGACTCCTTTACCAAGATATTGGAGTGATCCTGCCCCTAGAAAATTTTTTTGAGATTTGGTTACCCACCCAAGAATGCTAATTAATAGTTATCCTTGAATATAATTTTTTTTAAATTTAATTTTTTCCCGAAATATGTTTAAAGTGGTTTTCCCCCATACCAAAAAACTAATTTATAATGGTCCTCCAGGCCTTTAAAATTCCTTCAAATGATGGCAAAATTCAACAACAATTCCCGGATTTTTCCCAAATTTTCTGGTAGTGGCCAACCTGATAATATTACTTGCAGTAAATCCCTCACAATTCAACCTACCAATAACACTTATATCACCTCCTGACAAAATATAACTTTAGCTCTATCCCACAACAATTAAATTACAAGTACCGACTGTTATAACACGTCCTAAAAAATATTAATCTGTGATATATTATCTCCAATTAATTATAAGTAATTACTGTTAAATCACATTTTTGACAAACTATTATTTGATATAAGCTAATAATCTATTGCAGCAGCAAGAGTGTCTTTTTAATACTTCACACATGTTCAAGAAACCTATTTAGAGTCAAATTGTCAAAGCAAATTTTTAAATATATTCCAAGTTTTTTGTAAAAGCTATCATCGATTAAACTCCCAACAATCCGACATTTTATGTCAAAAACAAGTAAAGCTTAATACAATGTTATTTGTCATTGTCAGACATTACTAAGATAGCAGAATTTGGAACCAAATCAAATCTCTTTTTAAATAATCAATTTTTTGAAAATCACTTCATCACTCTTCAACAATTTTTTACCAAAAACAAATAACCTACACGGTGGTTATTTGTGAGGTCAATTTTACTCTTTTAGGTATGCATTTTAATCAGAATCTTTAGACCCATTTTAAAAAAAAAATTACTAAGAAATCACTCATATTGAAACTACCTTATTTTGAAGGATATAGGGTCAAAATAAAATAAACTGTTGAGATATTGCCCTATAAATAATAGATAACAAGTTTGAAAAAAATTAATTCAAAACCGTATCCGATACGGGCCAAGGGACAGAGGGACAAATTGTGAAAACTAGTTTTCTGAGTTCGAGTTTTATAAAAAAAAGTAAAAATTGATCAATATCTTGAAATCAATTTTTTTTTCACGGATTACAATATACTTTATCTTGATATGAGAAAGTAAAAAGAATTTTACCTGGTATGTGTTTTGGACCTACTCAGCAACGAAAGAAAACTGCTCACTAAAGACTGTCTGTCAATTTATGTGTAGCTCAACATTGTATTCCCCTCTCTCTAACAACCAACAATCCTTATGAGGACTGTCAGTTTATTACAATGCATTCGTAGGCAAACATTGTCATCACCGCTCTCTAACCCAACACTTGCTTAGTAGAGGGAAGTATACTCAATACTTCCTAGTTTAAAAAATAAACATTTAATAAGAAAAAGTTTATAACTATGCTCGTAACCTTGGATACAAACACTGAGACAAACCTTTTAGCTTACCTCTGAAACACATTTTTAAGCATGTTCAGTATTTTAAAAAAATACACTACAAATCTAACACCTACTACATAAATGCTTGTACCATTACTATCTTGTTCCATCAAATTTACCCTTTCTTTCAATCAGTGGCGTGCCTAGACATTTCCAATCAGGGAGGCCACAGGGATTTTACCAAGTTTCCCTCTCATATCACGTTTGAATTTTTTTGTTTTGGAACTCAGATGTCTCTAAAAAGCTATTTGGAGTTGGCCCCAAACGCCCAAGATAAAAAAAAATGGATGCCTCTCTATTTATTTGGAGCTATCCTTACATTATTTTAATAGATGCTTCTAGAATCTATATGTAACTTTAGAGTACAATGCGTTCTACCCTTCTACCACCAAATAGTTTACTTTTTACAATGTGTGTGCCGTGTGTGTGCTCTCACCTCATTTAAAACAATATTTGGAGCAACATTGGGGGGTGCCATGGTCTATCTGGCTCCCCCTTGTATACACGCCTATGTAAGTCATATTTATATCGCATGTACCTTCTTCAACATGTAGGCCTACTTGTACAGTTTCAATACTACTTGCATAGTTTTTAGATTAAAAGAAGCTAGTGATCTTTACTTTCTTCCCTTTGATTTAGCCTATAATTTGTGCTACCTTAAAAAAAAGGAATGATACCGAACACTCTAGCTGCAAAAATCAATTTGAACAAAAAACTAATAAAAGAAAATTAAACGCCAAAACAATGCTTCTAGACAAAAACCTCTATCTTTTATTATTAAAATTCCATCCCACATACGTGTATAATGGTCTAAAATGTCACTCTTCACCAAGACTTACCTCCGATAAATTAAGATATTTGCGGTTCGAATCCTGGTTGGTGTACTCGATGTAGTTTTATTCCTAAAGGTTTCTAACTTTATCATCAAAGCAAAGTGGGTATATTTCCCTAAATTATGTTTTTTATTCAAACCCTACTAGGCTAATTAATTATTCATGTGGAGTACAGACCCAAACGGTAGGTTACTATTTAGGTCTAAAGAAAATAATCAACGACTATCATTAGTCATACAAACATTTCAAATAATTGTCTTACCTTTGCGATGGCCAATCTCGTGTTCTTTGTATTTTTCTCGGCTCAATTGAGATAACCCGTACTTCCAAATTTCTCTTATAAATGTGAGTAGCCTGATACAATTAAACAGTATCTAATCGAACAGCGTCATTGAATTATGTATGTGTTCGGGTTGTTTTGAGGTAAGCATTGCTTACCAACCACAATTATCCCAAAAATAAAACCAGGTAAAATTCAAGACATATATTATTTTCCTTTTCCTAAAGTTTTATAGTGACCTAACGTACAATGATTTGGAGTGTCCACCTAATTTAATGATTTCTGTTTAGAAAAAGGCATTCCATACAATAATTCGGTGACCATAGTGGGAGAATCCTGTCCTTTTCAATGCTTTCCATGATCAAGTGGTTTGTAAGGTTCTTCTCATTACTAATTTCGTATTTGAAAGAGTGTTTTCAATAACTAGTTAAGGATGCTCAACATTTGGTAGTAAATTCACCAATTCGTCATCTTCATACAAAAAATATATTTGTTTGCCTGCATATCTTTGGAATTTGGAGGTTCCTCAGTGGTGTTAAAGTCTTTTCCCTGTCCTCGGACCTAGTCCCCCAAAACCATTACATAATTTATATTTTACATAGTTATTATTTCTTTACAGATACGTCTTAACCATCTGTCTAAGCTATTTGGTGCAATTAGTTTATTATAATAGGTAAAGAGTGGAGTAAATATAGAATAGAGAGTGAAATGTACCGCGTTTGTGTGGAGGGAATAGTGGGAAACTGTTACTTAAAAACCTGTATAGATTACAGCCAAGCCCCGAATTCAAACCTTGACCGACCGCTCACTTACCAACCGAGAAAAACGTGTAGTTTACTCGATACCTGCTACTGAATTTAGGATTTTATAATACAAAGCCATAACTTATAAATTATATAATAAATACAATTAACACCTTAATTTTGTGTATATCTATGAACTATTTAAACTTTAAGGTAGCCAACAAACTCGATTACAAAAATTACTAGCCAGCCCTCTTTTCCCGTTTGAGGAACCAATTTTATAACGCGGCCACATTTATGTACAAGCCGTAACACTTTTTTTTAAAAAAATTAATATATTACACATTAATATATTTGGCACATTTTTTGGCATATTCGCAGAATTTTTTTAGAAAATAAACAAATAGTAATACACCTAAATATACTTAAAAACAAACAGAAAATACACATATTAGTTGTAAATATTTCAAACTACAGTTACCATTTTAAGTGATATCAAATTTGTTTCCCAGTGAATTATGATTCTTCTCTCTGGATTCTTTATCTCTTCTTTAAATCTCTGGATCGTTTTCATACTTTAGCATACTTTACTTGAAATGACCGAGTCCTAGACATTTTGAACCCAGTAAAATTCACGTAAAATTTGATTACTATCAAGGCTATAGTCTGGGGGGGGGGGGGGGGGAGGGGGGTCCTCAACTCCCGACTAAATCCTTGATATTAATCAAACCCCCCTCCACCGCGAATTTCCATGAGTAATATAAATAGCCTTATTTATATGATCTAAACCAATATCAAAAATTAAGGTACAAGTACAAATTAGGGGCTGGGCTACCATAAAAAATACCTGAATGGCTTCTATAGTGTTTAATAATTTAAATTTTATTTGTAGCCTTCGGTAGTTATGTGCTAGTTATGTTGCCATAAAAAAATAATTCATAGAGCTTCTAGAGGTGATTAATAGCTAGAATGTTGTCTAGGCCTATAGCAGTTTATTGGTGTTATGTTGCCATAAACAATACTTCAGGGAGCTTCTAGAGGTGTTTAATATCTTGAAAGTTTTTCTAGCCTATAGCAGCTATGTGTTATTTTCCATAAAAAAAAACTTCAGAGCTTCTAGAGGTGTTTAATATTTAGACTTTGTCCTAGCCTCCGTCAATTTGGGGGATGAGCCACACCTCACCCCCCCCCCCTCCCCCTCCCAGAAATTATATTGGCTGTTTACGGCCTTGATTAATATAAATTATCTTTATGCCAAGTTGTTAAATGGTAGAGCCTAAACGCTCAAACTAAAATATAAAATAAAAAAACAAAATTGTCAATAATACTGGTAATCAATAAGACTGTAACAGCTTTTCACACATCATATACTAACTGGCAAGAACATTAGTGTAAGATATCAAATATTACAACTCTTAAGGTATTTTGTTAGCTAAATACTTTTCTCAGCTGGTTTTTGAAAAGTTTTGCTAATGACTTCATCATCCCCCTCATCACCCCTCACTTTGGCCGCCGCTGTCAATCAAAACACACTACCTGTTTTAGGTTCTCAACGTACGGCCCGGTTTAGCTGTATTTATTTATTGTGAAGATCGACGTAATTTCAGCAATTTCCTCTCCAGTTTTGAAAATATGGTAGTAACGATTGTATAAATACGTCAAATGAACCATTATTTATTGCTAAATAAAGGAGAGTAAATTTAATTTCAAAATAAAAAGTAGATTTCTATTAGGAAAATTTTTGTAAAAAATGAAAAGTCGGCCCGCCCGAATCCAAATTTCATTATTAATAAATAAAAATTAATATGTTGGAAGATATGGTACAAACCAATGCATAAAATATATTCACCATATAGTGCAATATTATTCGTACATACATAAAAAAAAGTAAGGCTTTACTTGTTATTACTTAATACTTGGAGAAGAATTAGTATTACGTTAAATTAAACATTAAAACTATTTAAACAAAAATACATGACCATTTTGCTCTATTATTACTTTTTTAATATTTTTATTTTTTTAAAAAGGCTCACAATCAAAAAATAAGGAAATAGAAAAAAATATTATCACTTGCACAGCTTTAAGCTATGTCAGCCTGTGAACTGTGTGTGTGATGACTGATGAGAAATAGCCTAGTAGTTTTTATCTTAATTAATTGTTATCAGGGCAACAGGAGAATAAAGT
Organism: Timema cristinae; assembly: GCA_039000515.1. Taxonomy (NCBI): domain Eukaryota; kingdom Metazoa; phylum Arthropoda; class Insecta; order Phasmatodea; family Timematidae; genus Timema; species Timema cristinae. The sequence goes on along the minus strand of JBCFYV010001415.1, from coordinate 15,630 downwards.
GGTGGATGACCTGTGTCTGGGATGTCTGTGTGAAGCCATGTCGGACTGTAACAGGACTTTCAGCTGTGCTGGTGATGACTGTGGTCTGTTCATGATCACCAGACCCTACTGGGAGGACGCTGGCCGTCATGTCATTGCTCAAGACAACAGTTCGTCTCCTGGAGGTGAGAACTAATTTTTAAGTGGCACCTTCTGATCGAAGGAAAATATATATTCACAATGTAATATTTCTGATGAGAATTGCTGCTCCGAAGCTTCAAAACCATTCAAACAATTATCCATTATCTTATAGGTTTATATTCAGGACCTATTAAAATGTACTTAATTTGTAGAATATATCTATGTTTCTAACTATATATTCTAATATTATAACTGTACATTTTGCGTAAAAAATCGTAGAAAATATTATTATTTTGTCTTTTCATTATTTTATTTTAAATTATAAAACAAAGCTTGAAAGGTTTTAATCTTATAGGTAATGTACATATATATTTTTAACGTAAACCATATTCTGAAATAACATACCACTTCTTAAATAACGGAGGATTTCTGGACGTCTGAAAAGGTTTTAACAATCTGCTAAGCAGCCCCTTTTAGGTACCCTTATAGCCTAGTCTGTCGTTTCCAAAATATCCTCAAACAAATCTTGATTAAAATAAATATTATATATTAATCAGTAAAGATTTAGTTAAAATAAATTTTAGATAAAAAAAAGAACATGATTGAAGGAGAATTTTTATTTTGTGGTTTACCAGTTTAAAATGAAATAAAGTCTTCAAGTTAATTTAAAAAGATATAACATTTGAACATTTTCAAGTGATAATCGAAATATCTTTCCAATAACTTTATTTTATTTATAGTAAAATTGATTGTTGGCTAATGTTTTTTATTTATTTAAATAAATTTATTTTAAAAGATTACAACAGTAACAAAATCTTTGTTATTGTTTTGTTGCATATTTTATATTATTTTGCAATAAGTTCTGGTATATTTTAAATGTACAATAACATAATATTTGGCTCAGTTGGTAGATCAGTTAACTTCTAAATTAAAGATAACAAAATGAATTCCTTTACAAAAAAAAAATATTTTTAGTATACCATTTGTTTATTTTTTATACTACGCGATAAAATATTAACTATTACAAATTACAAAAAAAGGGGAGAACAGATTGTTTAAAGCTACAAACATTTTTAAATTATAAAGAAAAAACCTGTTTTTTATCAACCTTGTTCTAGTTTGGATTTTTGTGAAGTTCTACTAGACAATTGGAAAATGTAACTAACCTATGAGAGTTAAATATTAAATACTACTACTAATACTAATAAAAATGTTTGTTTATAGCATTCCAGAGATGCGTGGTGGATCCCTTCTGTGCAGCGGCAACTGTCGAGGGCTATATGAAGACATATTCTAAGGTAGTTATAGTTAATATAATAAGAAACACTAAACAAAACCAAGAAAACACTATCTTCTAAAACCTAACGATTTAAAGATTTAATTTTACGTTAGAAAATATATTATCTAAAGAATATCTCTGGACAACTTAGCTTTGCGCAATTTGAGCGAGGGTTTGGAAACGTGTGGGCTGGTTGTATCGACAGGAATGTCTCGTAGGTTTGTTACCAGGGGCATGCAAGTCTTTATGAGGCTGTACTGGTAAACTGTCCACTCCCCCTCACTATCTATTTGACAAACCATACACAAAATAATATAATTAATTAATTTATGATTATTGGCTTTAAATATCAAATTTTATACTTATGGGAGGAAATGGTTTACTACTGGTAGATCAAACCCGGCTTGCCTTGGCAACAGCCCGCGAGTCATTCCTACATTTCCCGGATGTTTAAACCTCCATTTCCAGGACTGTAACGGGAATGGAGCCGTAGATTGTGAGGATTTCTTTGCTCTTCACTTCCTTGGAGCCGGCTGTGAAAGGGGACATCAACCAGGCAAGTCCTGAAGGACTCGACAAGTTGCGGGTGTGTCAGGAAGAAGTGGCCAAGATCAAGTCGGGAAACTAGGGCCTGCCTCCTTACAGAAACTGAAAGAGATCAAGTCAGGCTTCTATACGCTCTACAGAGGGACTAGGCTCTTAGTGTGGCAGGCCCAACTTGGACTAAAATGTCTTTATTTTCAGATTTCTAGACCTAGGCCTGGTATTATTTGGTTTGTGTTGATACCCCATAACAAATATCCACATTTTTTGCTATTTACATTTAAAAAATTCTATTATATTTTCTTTGTTTTTAAAACATTTAAAACTGACTTTTAATAAATGTTGCTATCCGATGTATCTACTGATAAAATAAATTTGCTAGTGATTTTCACAGATCTTTTTTGTCAAATGATTGTTTGTCTTAAATTCAGACTCCTACTCCTTATATTAGGATTTTTTACTGCCATAAATAATGGTTTCATCAATGTAATAACAAAAAAAATATAATGTTATATTTTCCTCTTGTTTTAAAGCATTATGTTATTTATAATATAGAACAATAAGAGCCAGGGGACACGCCAGGGAGGGGGAGGGTTGTTGGTCTTGTGACACTCATCTCTAAGAGAGCTAAAAGTTTTAACAATATCTTAAAACATATTAAGTACAACTATAAAGCCCTGAGCATGTGTTGAATTCATAGTCGACAATTGTGTAGAGCAGACACGACTTGATGTTCAAAAGTTATAACGTTGTACATTTTTAAAGTTACCCTAAATTTCATAATGGGAAAACAGCGCATAAATAATAACTTAAGGCTATGCTAACAAATCAAATATGAATATAATTTATTTACTAAAAACAGTTGTTTGGCTTAAATATGAAACATCAATTATCAGTTTCCATTATATTTCACTCACAATTTCGCTAGTATCTTTATTTGTATTTATAGAATGCCTGAAAACATATTTACAATAATTGATTTAGAGAATTTTTTTTTAAAAATAAAATGTATAAAATAAATTATTTTTTATTTTACATTAACTATGGGTTAAAACAGAGGTGAGTACAATCCCGGCTGGATGTACTGACAGTAGCTTATCCAAAATGGTTTCTCACTATCATTCCATTCAAGTACAAGTACATTTCTTTTCAAATTAAATCTTTCTCAACCCTAATATATTAGTGTAAATAAATGCACATTGTCAAAATGAGTGGTAATGACGTGAAGCAAAAAAAAAAAAAGATCTTATCACACAACTTTTTCAAAAAAAATTATCAAATTACTTGATGTGTATCACTATTTTTAAAACACTATGCATTTGTTTATGTGTAGTTTTGTAGAATAATATCTATGCCCTAATTCAGTTAAATTTAGAGTTTTAGGAGATCTAAACATAAGTGTCAATATGTTTGTCCTTGGACTATCTTGACAAGTTCTGAGCGCAGTGGAACAGGTCCAGAGCCGCGTACCACAGAGTTAGTCAGTCTCAGTTCCATATCATGCAACGACACTGCCCTTAACTGTCCTATGATTCTCGAGCTGATCCTCGAACTCAATCCCTCCAGCTCTCCCAACTCAAACAGTTCCACCCTCACGTCTCCAAACTGCCCCAGCCTCAACTCACACACAAACTCGTCACGCAGCCCCCATCCCCCATGTCTAAGGTCGTCTTGAAGGAAAAGGTGTTGACGCCGACGTGGCCCTTCACTTGTCCCCCGAGAGAGGAACCCTTTGGGCCCTAACCTCGTAAACCGACGTCCATTGTTCGTAGAAATTAGCGTGAAGCTGACCGTAAATGATGACTGATTCCTTACTACAGTCACGTCCGTGTTCCTTTGTATACTCGTTAAAAATTTCGAAAAAAACCTCTCTCAGCTTGGAAACCCACCCTCATTTTGACGCCTTCACCAACATGTTGGTCATAGTCTGATGAAAATCTTCCACAAGGATATGCCACTGTTCTTCAATATCAGCTCTAACAATATCCAAAAGAGAGTCGGCCACGTTGTTAAGAGTCTCCGAAAGTTCTTCCGCGTAACCCTTGAAAGATGTGACAGGGCCCCGGGGTCCTCTAGGATACTGTTTATAGGGAGTTTGGCTAAGATGGCAGTCAACCCTTTTGCTCAAACAGCTTGTCGAACTGGTAGGTCAAGTCGGAGAAGAAGGGTTGAGCCAGTGACCCGATCACGCTGTCACTCAAGAACTCCTCGCTTATCATTTCCACCCCTTCAGCTCGCTTGTAGAACACCTTCACGACGACCTCTTGAGGGTCATACAAGAGCTCCACGTTTAGGGCTTGGAACGTGTCACCCATCTAGAGTCAGCCCTACGATCCCAGACACCAATGTATCTTTCAAAGTTACACTGATGTTCCCCCTATCATGATCACCACAGTCCCTCGGATGTCGAGTGGTCCACCCTAAAGCTGATGGCGAGGTTCAGGAGTGACAGGTCAGGGACGCCCTCGACCATCTTCAGGCGGGGGATGGAAATCAAATGGAGGTTGTACAATCTGACACTGGTTCTCTCATCAGCGCTGAAGAATATATCCTCCAGGGTGGTCTCCCCCGAGGTGTTGGTCCGGAGGTTGGCTCTGACAAGAGAGTAAACATCATCTCCCTTCTGTCAGCGAAATCGCCAACGTTTCATCGATTTGTATCGGCAGTGGAACATCGGGAGGGCATCGCTCAGCGCCGTGGAGGCTACCAAGGTAGCACCGCCAGTGAGGGCATGCTGCAGTATTCAGCAGATGTCTGGAAACAATCCAAGCTCTCACGATCTTTACCTAAAACCTTGCCCTTGGACTTACTACTCAAGTAACACCACAAACAAAGTTTTTATTGTTTTTATTCATTATTGTTACCTTACCAGGCTATCCGAATTTTTTTTACTGATAGAGTAGAGACGGGGAAGGTCGATTTCAGAAGAAATCAATCCGCATTTGAGTGGCTAAAAAAGGGGAAAAACATTAAGCAAAAAACAGCCTCAAGAAATCCGACCAGGATTCGAGCCCCAACCTCTCCGGTTACCGAGAAACTAGACAAGGTGAACCTGGCATTTAGTAGTGTTATTACCGATGCGGGTAAGAATAAATTTAAAATCAAAAAGTGACCAGCATCTTGGATTGACTACCGGGTAGCAGGAAAAAACAAAAGAGATCACCAGCACCGGTGATCTAAGCTGATAAGTCTGTAATAATCATATTATCCTAATCTTATTCTTAACTAATTAAAGTGGGACGAAAGGGGATAAGAGGAAAAGAAATGATTTGCAGTTTTTTGGAAAAATATTTTTTTGGCTCAAATAAATAAATATTGCTTAGTACAAACGCAGACTAATTTTATTCAAGGGGAAACCCGAAAATTTATTGAATATCTTTCAAGGGTGTCCTAGAATTAATGCCAACTATTTTATTTCATTTAAAAAGTTTATCATCAATTCAGTTATGTTTAATGATGGATAATCAAGATTTGTTGATATCAACATTTGAAGAAAATTAAACTCTTTGTTTGTAATGGAGCAATATTTTATTTATTTTAGCCAAAAAAGTTTTACCATAAAAACTCCCAAAGCAGTGGCCTTTTCTCGCGTACCCTCCATTCGACCTTAATTAAATAAGAATCAAAATAAATAAGAAAAACATATCTAAATAATTGATATTACCCTTTTTTTATTCTAAATTAACATTTCTAACATTAATTAATACTAACATTATTCCAAAAATAAAAGAAATTAAATACAACTATAAAATATAGAGCTGAAAAGAGTCTATTTATATGGACCAACCAGCCTCGATGGTTTTAGTTGGCTAACCCCGCTTGTCGTGTTGAGCTCGACTGCTGAGGACGGGGAGATCGAGGTTCGAATCTCGGTCGGGTGAACTGGGGGGGGGGGGTTCATAAATGGTTTTCCAACTCTCCCTCCCCGCAAATGCGGGTTCATTCCCTTTAATTCAACCTTCCCAATTTCTAATCCATTAGTGTAATTAGTACTTAAGCATATAACCCGAACGGGTAGTTAAGACGCGGTCTAAATAAAAAAATGAAATATATTTTTTATGGACCACGTTTATAACTTGATTTTAAAAAGGTTTTAAACGCGTACACATTTAAAACTGCACTTGAAAATCCCAATTGGAAAATAACAGGCTTAATAGACTCATAGACCTGAATTTTGATTGTAGACTATCCCCATATATCCAAGATAGATCTCTGGGTTCGCCAATGACACTAATTGTACTAATCATCTGACCCCAATGAGGGGGCCCCCAAGCAGAACTGATTCGGAGGCGCAATATCCCCCACCAACCTTTTTTTAGAATAGTGTATTTTTAAGTTTGTTAAACTAAAATACACGAATTGAAAAATACAAATTTATTATTTTTTGACTAAACAAAAATGCTTGCAAGAAAAAAATATTCCTTTGTGGTATAAAATACCTCTGTGTACTTTTAGTTTATTAAATAATTTATAATAAACATATATATATATAAACAAAATATTTTTGTTAAAAAAACACAAAAAAAGAAATCCTCATAATTCGGTATACGTTTTTCATAATCATTTTAGAATGTAACTTTTCTCTCTTTTAAGTTTAGCAAATCTGTCAATATTAAATTCATAGTCTAATAAGTGAATAACATCGTTTTCTATAAACATAAGTGGCAAATCTATTAAATGCAACTGACTTAATAAAAATTTGGTAATTTTGTGGTAAAAATAAATCAAATAATAACTTCCAGTAGAAACATTTAGTTTAATTTTATTCACGTGGTGCTATCAACAGTTCTTGAATATCTGTGAAGGATGTCCTGGAATTTCATGAATTTTTCTCTTCATTTAAAAAGTTTATCATATAATTCAGCTATGCTCATGATGGATATTCAGGATTTGTTGACATAAACATGTGAAGAAAATTAAGCTCTATGTTTGATACGAAGCTTTATTTAATTTTGCAAAAAAGTGTTTTGCTATATTATTATTAGCACCGCGTCTTACTACCCATTCGGGTTGTACGTACTTACGCTAATGTGTAATGGTAGGGTGATTGAGAGATGAAATGGAGGATCTACAGTTTAACGTGGATCCGAACCACGGTGGAGGCCTGGCAATCTACACATTCACAGTTGTGATATGATACACGTCTTGTCAGAGATTGGAAGGGTTTGGCAATCAGATAAATCTGTGCCGGGACCGAGGATTGAACCCCGGACTCCCAACACAGAAGTCGGACACCTTAACCCTAGACCGGCAGGCCACTTGGTTTTGCTATAAAAATTGCAAAAACACTGCTCTTAACTCGCGTTCCAGATATACACACTTTACGAATTTTACATCCATTACTGTTCCAGCCTATGGCTGTTTTCTATTCAAAATATATATTTTACACTACCGGCTGGATAGGCTGGTCTTAGCTTCATATGCCTTTTAATCTTACTTAAAACTAAGACAGGTACAGCATCCAGCCCCTGGCCATTAATTCATCAATGTGAAAGGGTGAACCCATATTTCAACAATGATTTTTTTTGTCATGTCGGAATCAAACCTGGGAGCCTTAGCTCAGTAGACAGTCACGCTACCAACTGAGCTACCACTTTACGAATAAAAGAACAAATAAAAGTCATTAATAAACTACCCTTAAGCAAAATGCTATAAAAAATATTCACTGCAATTTGTCATGTAAAATACTCCAAAATACCCAGTTAGAGCTTAATCTTTAGAAGCACTTTTTTAAAATAGCTCGAATTTTGAAAAATCAGCCATCAGTAAACTACCCTTAGTTTGAGGGCTAGGAAAAAATTTAAAACATGGTCTTGAGCAAAAGACCTATAAAATCTAAACATAACATTTGAACAAAATACATAAAAGCCGTTTTGTATCCGTGGCCAGGTATATATATAGATATACGACAAAAATGGGGACAAAGACATATTGTAAAGTTACTTTTTTTGGGTTTGGGTTCTCATAAAACGTGAAGATTCACCAACATCTCGAGATAGTATTGTATTCACGATTACACTACTTTCTCTTAATATGAGAAAGTAAAAGAGTAAACGCATCTAATTTTTGCGATGATACTTTTTTTTTTTTGCTCGCTATCTTACAGGTAGATAAGGTATTGTGGTCGTCAAAAAAAAAAATTGTTGGTGACCTGGTGGTCTAGGGTAAGGTGTCAGACTTCTGTGCTGGCGGCCGGGGTTCAATCCTTGGTCCCAGCACAGATTTATCTGATTTCCAAACCCTTCCTTCACCTCTGACAAGACATCTTGTGAATGTGGGGAATGCCAGGCCTCCACCGTGGTTCGGATTCCACGTTAAACTGTAGGTCCTCCATTTCATCTCGCAATCACCCTACCATTGCACATTAGCGTAAGTGCGTATAACCCGAACGGGTAGTAAGACGCGGTGCTAATAATAATAATAAAAAAAATTGCACTCAATATTTTGATGGATTTCGACATTTAAAAAAATAAAAAAAAGTGTTTTTTGAATTCCCGTCTGTCTGTCTGTTTGTACCTCCAACTAGAGCCTAAACTATTTTGACCAATTGGCTAAAACTTGGTATCTAGGGTTTTCAGAGGGTTGCCCCGAGGCTTTTTTGATATTAGATATCCAACCCTAAATTAATTAATTAAATGTTCCTTAGTGCAATGTCATGTGAACTGTGAGTGAACATACTAGTACTGTTTCTTAGTACAAAATCATGATACCATTCTAGTACTGTACCTTAATAATATATTATAGTGCCATCCAAGTACTGTGCCTTCTTATTACTTTGTTTCAGTGCTATTTGAGAATTTCAACAGAATACTTATTGCTTTGTCTTATGACAATCTTCGTACTGTTCCTTAGTATAATATATAAGTACAATCCTAGTACTGTACATTAATACTAGGTAATAGTTCAATTCTTGTGTTGTGCCTTTAGTACTATGCAACAGTACCATCCTAGTGCTATGTTTTAGTACTTTACTATGTGATCCTAGTTGTATACTTGAGCACTATACAAAAGTACAATTATACTACTGTGCTTTAGTACTATGTAACAGTATCATCCTAATTCTATGCCTGCGTGATATGTACAATTATAATACTATGCTTTAGTACTATGTAATAGTACCATCCTAATGCTGTATTTTATCATCTGACATACTAATATTGTTTATTAATACTATATTGATGTAGTCCGACATTTTATCTCAGTAAGTAACGTGTCTGTCTAATGAGCTATGGATCCCTGTTTGATTCCTGCCATGACCGAAAAAAAATATATAATTATTTATTGCTGAAATAGCCGGATGGCTGGGTGTTGTGTTTGTTGTGGATTTAATTTATTTCATAAGTTGTGTGCTGATATAATCAGTCGGTTCATAAAGTACACTTTTAATACCTCAAATAAATGAAAGCTATATCATTGAACCATCTTAAGGACTACCCTATTTTGGTGCTATGTCATAGTGTCATCCTAGTACCGTGCCTTATGGTAATTCTAGTATAAACTAAACCTCACTACTTACTTTTCGAGAGTCCTTTGTTATCACAGGTATTAGCTTGTCTCCATGGTGGATACAAGGACATTCGCTAACCACAATTATATGATTCTCCTCAAATCACTTTTTTTTAAATTTAAATTAAAAAACGCGCTTACAATCAGACGAACTTGACTCAGCCCCGAGAAACACTTTCAACAGCTAAGCAACCACTAGAGCTCAAGGTCAGAAGATTCTGTAAGCTCGTACCCAATTTGAGGGGTGTGACGTTACCAAATGAACCGAGGGGATGGTTACTGGAGCAAGGTGGGTGGGGAAAGGGGGATAGGGGGTGATTAGAACACTGTTGTGTAACTGGGCTAAGGATTGGTCTAGGTGACAGAGGGGTTAGCCTATTTCAGTCTTTGGTTATTTATTACAACATACTTTCATTTTCTTGGCAGCCTTGAGGAGGCAGGAACAGGTTGCTATGATGTGCTTTAGAGCGTCAGCAAGGCACCAAGTCCCGTGATAACAATTAGAATGATTGCTTTTAGAGCTTGGATACCAAAACAATAAATTCTACGAACATGTACAGAAGCAGCTTGGTAGGAAGGACAGTTTAGAAAAAAAAAATGTTATGTGCGGTCATCTTGATAGTCATTTTGAATATATACGTTAGTAATATTTTAGAGGCAGGACTATTTATAAATATGTAAAAAAAATGACATCTGCATATCTCATAGCTTGACGTATCACTATATGAAATTAGTTTCAGTAACGTTTGAAAAAAGATCATTGCTGTTTCTCCTACCGGGTTTTTACTATGGCTACGTCATTTCCTAAACATCAAACTTTATTTTAAGCACTTAGTAAACATTGGTATCTAGATACATAATGTTCATTAAGGGCTTAAAATAATTGTCTACACCAAGGAAGCTTTGATGTTCTAATATATAATATGTATAGCACTGCATCTACTACTTGTTCAAGCTACACTCATATGCAAACCTACTAATTACGCTAATGAGTTAAGGATGAGGAAGGCTGAATTTAGAGTAAGCGTACCCACATTTGCGTGGAGGTAAAATGGAAAACAATCTAGGGAAAACCCCTCTCAGAGCACTCGACCAGTATTCGATCTATGATCTTCCTATCCTCGGTAGTCTAGTCACTATTATATTGTGAGAGTGACGCCTTAGACCATGTGGCCACCGAAGCAGGTATTTTCTAATATTCACGAATAAGTTTACATCACCGTTGTACAATCCCTGCCATTCATGGTAGTGAAGAGGTTTTTTCTCTGTTTAACTTATCCCACGTTTTTCTTTATTTTATTTTTAGCTCCGTGTTTTACTAGTCATTCTGACTATACGCATATATACATAATTAATTATGTTAATTTGTTAGGTTTGAGGAATATTGAACTTGCGCCCGCATTTGCACGGAGGGAGAGTGGGAAACCATAAGGAAAAACACCCACCCACTGTACACCCCAACAAGTTTCAAGACACAATCTACCCATTATCCGTAGTCCAGTCTATTACAAGAGTGACTCCTTAGATCAATGGTATTAAACATTTTCGCTCGCGTACCCCAACCCCCCAAATATAATTTATCTTCAACTTCGTAGCCCCATAGTTATTGGTGCGTAACGCAAGTTATACATATTTGGTAATCGAGATTGAAAATAATTAAAATAAATAATTACAGCCACAGTACTGTACATTTTATTTAGCACAGAGTCTTACTACCCGTTCGGATTATACATTTAAGTCCTAATTACGCTAATGGGTTGGGAAATTTGGGGAAGGTTGAATTTAGAGGGAGTGAACCCGTATTTGCATGGAGGGAGAGTGGAAAATCATTTAGGAAAAAAACCATCCCCATTTGACCGGAGCGAGATTTGAACCTTGATCTCCCCGTCCTCAGCAGTCGAGCTCAACACGAAACTAGAGCGTTAGCTAACTACTCCACCGAGGCGGGTAAAGTAGTTTATTAAATAACAAGTTTTAAATGTAAAATATCTAATTTTATGTGTGCACTTTATATATATTTTTAATTTGCGTCCCCCCTAAGGTTTCTTAGTGCACCCCCCGGGGTACGCATACATCAGGTTGAATATCACCCTCTAAACTCTGCCCTAGACCATTTGACCACTGAAACGGGTCTCTGGTCTCCAAGTTATTCATGGTGCAGTTTAGCGTGTTTGTGTCTCGTAAGGTCTGATCACGAATCTTACGTCATCATTTTGTGCACAATCAGGAAACTACTTTGTACATAATTACTGTGCCTGCCAGGAACACTGGTTGCGGCTCACCTTGGCAACTCAGCAAAGGTCAAGTCCACACAATGTTAGTACGAGCTACTGAAGTTGTTCTTTGGTATTTCAGGAGAGACTAATAGCCATGAGTGGTTTAGAGACGAGATAAAACTGGTAAATAAATACGTGTAGGTTTTGGCCACTATCTAATGGTAAAACGGGCAGGATCGGTGCCACATACGCCAGCGTTACCTGGTGCAGGTGCCATTCAAGGAAGATGTTATTTAGATGCAAGGGTTTTTCCGGTGCAGGTGCTAGGAGGTATTATTTCAGTGCAAGTGTTATTCCAGAATAGGTTTCATAATAATGCAGGAGTTATTCCAGTTCTTTGGTTATTCCATTTTATGTATGATTTCATCGCAGATGTTAATTCAGAAGTGTACAATATCCCTTTGGATATTTAATTATACTTGAAAGTTACAAACTCTAATGTTTCGTTTGTTGGGAATGCCAGGCCGCCACCGTGGTTCGGATTCCACGTTAAACTGTAGGTCCTTCATTTCATCTCACAATCACCCTACCATTACACATTAGCGTAAGTGCGTATAACCCGAACGGGTAGTAAGACGCGGTGCTAATAAAATAATAATAATATTTATTTGTGGACATGTAGTGTTGATAACTTGCTTCCACGTTGGAACTATGAGCTGCCCTGCATCATCAATACCCTTCTTTCCCCGGAATGGTGACACGTGAACAAAGGCACCAGTCTCATCTTGTATGGTATGTTGATAACTGGGATTTGGGAATTAAATCTCGGCCAAGTTCACAAGGTTGTTTTTAAGTTTCCCTATATTCCTCTACGCAAGTGTGAGTGCACTTACACTAAATTATACCGTCCTCATCCTTGCCATGTTAGCAGTAGTGTAGTTGAGGGTGAACTCGGAGAGTTACCGTTACCCTATTTTTTTTCATTGGCTCATGTTTAATATCTCTCGCTTCAGAGGCCACGTGGTCTAACGCGCTACTCTTGCAGTAGGCTAGACTGCTGATTACGGGGAGATAGAGGTTCGAATCTTGGTCGGGTATACTGAGGGTGGTTTTCCCTTAATGGTTTTCCACTTTCCCTTCACGCAAATGCGAGTCAACCTCCTATTAATATAACCTTTCTTATCCCTAAAAACACGTTAGCGTAATTAGTACATAAAACATAAGCGTATAAAAACCAAACGGGTAGTAAGACGTGGTGCATTTTTTATATATATATTTAACCCTCCTCCCACCCTCACACACACCCTCACACACACACACACACACACACACGCACACGCACATTCTTTCACAGACAAAAGCGAAAAGCGTTGGCTTACATATTATTGACAGAAATAGTATTAAATTAACTCGTCCCTGTTATACTCTAAATGTTACATGAACAAATAGTTATATTGTTTTAATGTTTATTTTTCATCACCCCTCGGGTGTGATGGTCAACAATTCCATTCAAGATTTTGATGGATGTCAACGTTTCAAAGTCCCTGAACCCGAAAAGGTGGTTTTGGCAATGCCGTCTGTTATTAGGACTAGAGACCAAACCATTTTAACTTTCAAGCTAAAACTTGGTATCTAAAGTTTTCACAGTGTTCCCCAGGGGGGTATTTTTATTGAAATTATCTCGTAATCCTTAAATTAAGGGAAACTTAAGGCGGAAAGGAAAAAACTGATTTGCTAAAAGTTGGCTCTAACGATTTTGATTAAATCTCGGATCTATGCACCTCTTAACATTACAAACACCTGCTTCAGTGGTCTAAGACATCTCGCGTTAGATTGGCCTGCTGATGACTGGTAGATCGGGTTCGAATCCAGCTCGGACTCGTGGTTGGATTTTACTAAATGGTTTCATCCTTTCCTTCAACGCGAATGCTTCCTTTCTCATCGCTATCCCATTAAAGACATTATCATTTATGCGTTTGGACAGAATGAGTAGTAAAACACTGTGATAAAAAATACTAACTAATCAGAGCATTTAATTTTCCCGTGAAAATGACTTTGCGGATATTTTACTTCAATAGAAATTTACAATTTTGATCATTCCTCCGCAATTATTTGAGATACAAAATGTATAGGTTGTAAGTAAAATTTAGATAAAGGAGTAAGAAAGTTTATGCAATGTACAGTATTATTTTTTCATCACATAACTTTTGTTTACCTTTCCCCTTTTCCCCGGCGTCCTTAGTCGAGAAAATGAGGGAGCTATTAACGCCATTTGGACTTGGTGTTCGTATTTTACGATAAAAAAACCTTTGAAAATCTAATATTTTTCCACACGTCTCTTTTCCCTGCTAGGCGATCTTAATTTATTACGTTATTAGGGTGGGTATTAGGAAAGTAGAGTTAGAGAAAATGCAGGACCATTTGCTTGGAAGGAATGTGGGAAGCCCATTAAAACATTCTCTTTACGCCCTTCCGGAACTCAAATCCCGACTTCTTTGTCACCGGTTAAACCAGACTAGATAACCTAGTCCGCACACCCACCAATTAGCAGTCAAAGCTACAAATATTTTGGGGGAACCACTAGATTCCCTTATCTTCCGGTTCTTGTTAGGGTCAGGGGAGGATCTAATCCTTCAACACTCTTAACAACCTGGGCCTTCCCCTCCTCTGCCCTACTCTATTTAATACTACATCACATGAGCGGGAAACGTGAAACTTCCCATATCATGTGACTTGAGTCCTTCTTACCCATTGACTTTCTCTACGTCCTGTTTGGAAGTGACCATTTCAATGCCAACAACAACAGTCCGTTGGTGATGTTTCTGCGGCCAGACGCATCTGTTAAGATGGTGACGTTCCCCGTGTGGTTCTTGTGTCCTATCATGAAGCGCCTAAATGTTTAGCTATTCTTGAGTGTGAGGATAAAAACATTTCTCTTGAAGTGACGTATTTGTGCGTAGTTGGAACAACTCGGAAGCCATGTTGTTTTCTCTACGGTTCTGGGTGTTGACAAACGTCCTTTTAGCCTTTTTGGTATTCATTTGTTCTGGTAAGATTCGACTATTTTTTTTTTTAATTGGCCGGTTATTAATATGTTTCTATTTCGAAAGTTTGTTGTATTTATTGAAGTCTTAGGCTATGTTTATAGATAAATGTGGCATGTAATATTGCGAGGGTAAGAAGAGTTACAGGCATTTTATTTTTTTATATATATTATATATATAAGAGAGGGAGGGGGAGCAAGGGCCTTAATGACAGCTAGAAAATGTACTAAATCTACTAACACCCGCTTTGGTGGCCACATGGTCTAGGGCACTACGCTTGCAGTAAACTAAACTGCCAAAGAGAGGAATATCGTTGTTCGATTCTAGTTTGGTGCACTGAGGGTGGTTTTCTCTAAATTGTCTTACACTCTCCCTTGACGCAAATATGGGGTGCCCTTCCACTAAACCAAACCTTCCTAATCCTTAACACATCTGTGTAATTAGTACATATATGGCCACAGGGTATAAAGCGCTACTCTCGTGGTAGATTAGACTGCTGATGATAGGGAGATCGAGGTTCGAATCTAAGTCGGATGTACTGAGGGTGGTTTTTACAAAATAGTTTTCCACTATTCTTCCATGCAAACTTGGGTACACGTCCTATAAAATAGACTTCCTAATCCCTAAAACCACTAGCGTGATTAGTATATAAGCTTATAGCCCAAACGGGTGTAAGGGTTCGGCCAGACTGCCAAGCTTGCGAGCGAAGGGGAGCCGGGGGCCAAATGGAGCGGAGCGAGCGAGCGCTGGGTGGCAACTGGCGAGGATGTGAGCCCGTAATTAGCGGACCCTAGTTTATTAAGAAGTGTCTCTGCAAAGATCTGTCTCGAAAATTCTTACAAAAAATATTGTGTATTTATAAAAAAAAAAAGTAGGAGTGCATCCAATTAATAAATTGAGAAAGGAATGGTATGTACTGAAC
>JBCFYV010001414.1:0-46964 GCA_039000515.1 Timema cristinae | reverse complement strand
AACTATAAGAAGGCCCTAAAATCCCTATTTAAAAAAAAGTTAAATTTTTTTGAAAAAAAAACTAAGTGTTCCCGGTCTTCGGCCAACATAAAGGTAAACAAAAATTTTAAAAAAAAATCAAAAACATGATCCATAGAAAAGTGAAATTTTAAAAATGTTGGGCATTAATCCCCCAAATTCCGGCACCTAAAAAAAAATTCAAAATAACTCAAAAAATATGATTTTTTTAAAAAATTCCTTTCTAAAACAAGCCCCTGGAATAACCTATTAAAAAGAATTAATGTTACGATGAAAAAAAATTTAGCTTCATGGCTCTTCGTTGTCAAAAAACGGAAAAATAAGGTTTGGGTTTTGTAAAAAAAAAATTAAAACTCGATAAAAAAAAGTTTATGGTGTTTTGTAGCCCCAAAAAATTTGCCAGAAATCAAAAATTTTCAAAAATAAAAAAAATATCAATTTTTATAAAAAAAATTTCCCAAAAAGGGGAAGCTTAGAATTCCCCCTAAATGAGATTTAAAATTTACGATCGGTTTAAAAATTTATTTTTATGGGTTTTATGTAATCCACATTATAAAAAAGGAAGGGCTGGATTTACATACTTTAAAAAATTCAAAGACCCGAAAAGTAGGAGTTAGATGGTCTTTTAAAACTTCTTTTAAAATTGGGGAAAAAAACCCGAATTCAAAATAACTAAAAAACTTTGTTTTTTCTAAAAAAATTCCCCCCCAAAAAAAGGGGAAGGCCCAAAAAACCCCTACTTAAAAAAAAGTTTAAAATGTTTTGATCGAATAAAAAACAATTTGTTACCGGTCTTCTTGCCAACATAAATGGTAAACATAAACATTAAAAAAAATCAAAAAACATTTCAAAAAAAGTGTAATTTAAATAGTTCGTGCACTTAAAAAACCCCCAAAATTCCCGCACACTCACAAAATTTCAAATAACTAAAAAAATATCGTTTTTTAAAAAAAACCTTTTTTAAAAACAAAGCCCGGAAAACCTCTTAAAAAAAGGATTAATTTTTCGACGAATAAAAAATTTGCTTACGGTTTCCGTTTAAACAAATGGTAAAAAAGGGGGTTGGATTTATACTAAAAAAATTCACAAGATCGATAATTAAAAGTTTTGGTGTTTTTGGCAGCCCACAAAATTCCAGACACATCACAAATTCAAAAAACAAAAAAATTAATTTTTCTTAAAAATTTCCCAATTGGGGGAAGGCCTTGAATTCCCCCAAAATAGATTTAAACATTTTAAAGATCGGAAAAAAAATTTGGGTTTTTGGGGGTTTTTAGTAATCCAATTTTAAAAAAAAAGGAAAGGGGCTGGGATTTAATACTTAAAAAAAGTTCAAAAGCCCGAAAAGATAGGGTTAGTGGTCTCTTATCACTTAAATATTAAAGTTTGGGTGGAAAAATCACAAATATTCAAAATAACTTAAAACTTTTTTTTTTTAATAAAAAATTTCCCCCAAATAAAGGAAGGCCCCCGGGAATTCCCTTTTAAAAAAGAAAGTTAAAATGTTTTGATGAATAAAAAACTAAGTTGTTCCCGGCCCCTCTGTAGCCAACATAAATGGTAAACATAAACATTTAAAAAATCAAAAAACATGATCCGATAGAAAGTGTAATTTAAATAATGTCTCGTGCACTTCAATACTACCAAAATTGCCTGACACACTACAAAACATTCAAAATAACTCTAAAAATATCGATTTTTCATATAAAAATTCCTTATGTAAAACGAAGTCCCTGGAATAACCTACTTGAAAAGAGTTTACATGTTACGATCGGATAAAAAATTTAGCTTCATTGGCTCTTCCGTTGTCAACATACATGGTAAAATGAAGGGCTCGGATTTACGTACATAAAAGAATTCACAAGACTCGATAATATAAAAGATTATATGGTGTCTTGTGCAGTCCCACAAAATTGCCAGACACATCACAAATATTCAAAATAACTCAAAAAATATCAATTTTTCATATAAAAATTTCCCAAGTAATGGGAAGGCCTTAGAATTACCCCACTAAATGAGATTTCACATTTACGATCAATAAAAAATTTAGCTTTTATGGGTTTTTATGTAATCCACATATATAATAAAAGGAAGGGCTCGGATTTACATACATTAAAAAAGATCACAAGACCCGAAAAGATAGGAGATTAGATTGGTCTCTTATGCACTTCAATATTACAAGATTGGTGGAAAAAATCACGAATATTCAAAATAACTCAAAACTATTGAATCACAATAAAAAAATTCCCCAACTATAAGGAAGGCCCTGGAATTACCTACTTAAAGAAAGCTTAAATGTTTTGAACGAATAAAAAACTAAGTTGTTACCGGCTCTTCTGTAGCCAACATATATGGTAAACATAACATTTAAAAAAAATCACAAAACATGAACCGATAGAAAAGCGTAATTTAAATGTTGTCTCTTGCACTTCAATTACTACCAAATTGCCGGACACACTACACAAACATTCAAAATAACTCTAAAAATAATCCGATTTTTAATAAAAAAATTCCTTATGTAAAACGAAGTCCCTGGAATAACCTACTTAAAAGAGATTACATGTTACGATCGGATACAAAATTTTAGCTTCACTGGCTCTTCGTTGTCAAACATACATGGTAAAATGAAGGGCTTGGATTTACGTAAATAAAAGAATTCACAAGACTCGATAATATAAAAGATTAATATGGTGTCTTGTGCAGTCTCACAAAATGGCCAGACCACACAAATATTCAAAATAACTCAAAAAATATCAATTTTCATATAAAAATTTCCCAAGTAATGGGAAGGCCTTAGAATTACCCACTAAATGAGATTTCACATGTTACGATAGGATAAAAAATTTAGCTTTTATCGGTTTTTATGTAATCCACATATATAATAAAAGGAAGGGCTCGGATTTACATACATTAAAAAAGTTCACAAGACCCGAAAAGATAGGAGATTAGATGGTCTCTTATGGACTTCAATATTACAAGATTGGTGGAAAAATCACGATTATTCAAAATAACTCTAAAACTATTGATTTTTAATAATAAAAATTCCCCAACTATAAGGAAGGCCCTGGAATTACCTAATTAAAGAAAGCTTAAATGTTTTGATCGAATAAAAAACTAAGTTGTTACCGCTCTCTTCTTAGCCAACATATATGGTAAACATAAACATTAAAAAAAATCACAAAACCTGATCCGATAGAAAAGTGTAATTTAAATTGTTTGTCTCTCGCACTTCAATACTACCAAATTGCCGGACACACTACACAAACATTCAAAAATAACTCTAAAAATATCGATTTTTCATATAAAAATTCCTTATGTAAAACGAAGTCCCTGGAATAACCTACTTAAAAGAGATTACATGTTTACGTGCGGATATAAAAATTAGCTTCATTGGCTCTTCCGTAACCAACATACATGGTAAAATAAAGGGCTTGGATTTACGTACATAAAAAAAATTCACAAGAATCGATAATATAAAAGATTATATGGTGCCTTGTGCATCCCACAAAATTGCCAGACACATCACAAATATTCAAAATAACTCTAAAAATATCAATTCTTCTATATAAAAATTTCCCAAATAATGGAAGGCCTTTGAATTACCCAATAAATGCGATTTCACATGTTATGATCGGAGAAAAAATTTAGCTTTTTTGGGTTTTTATGTATTCCACATTTATAATAAAAGGAAGGGCTCGGTTTACATACATTAAAAAAGTTTCACAGACCCGAAAAGATAGGAGATCAGATGGTCTCTTATGCACTTCAATATTACAAGATTGGTGGAAAAATCACGAATATTCAAAATAACTCTAAAACTATTGATTTTTCATATAAAATTCCCAACTATAAGGAAGGCCCTGGAATTACCTACTTAAAAAAAGCTTAAATGTTTTGATCGAATAAAAAAACTAAGTTGTTACCGGCTCTTCTGAAGCCAACATATATGGTAAAATAAACATAATTAAAATCACAAACATGATCCGATAGAAAAGTGTAATTTAAATTTTGTCTCGTGCACTTCAATAATACCAAATTGCCGCACACACTACACAAACATTCAAAATAACTCTAAAAATATCGATTTTTTCATATAAAAATTCTTTATGTAAAACGAAGTCCCTGGAATAACCTACTTAAAAAGAGATTACATGTTACGATCGGATAAAAAAATTTAGCTTCACAGGCTCTTCCGTATTCAACATACATGGTAAAATGGAGGCTCGGATTTACGTACATAAAAAAATTCACAAGACTCGATAATATAAAAGATTATATGGTGTATTGTGCAGTCCCACAAAATTGCCAGACACATCACAAATATTCAAAATAACTCTAAAAATATCAATTTTTCATAAAAAATTTCCCAAGTAATGGGAAGGCCTTAGAATTATCCACTAAATGAGATTTCACATGTTACGATCGGATAAAAAATTTAGCTTTTATGGGTTTTTATGTAATCCACATATATAATAAAAGGAAGGGCTCGGATTTACATACATTAAAAAGTTCACAAGACCCGAAAAGATAGGAGATTAGATGGTCTCTTATGCACTTCAATATTACAAGATTGGTGGAAAAATCACGAATATTCAAAATAACTCTAAAACTATTGATTTTTCATATAAAAATTCCCCAACTATAAGGAAGAGGAATGAGATGAAAATAGGAGGGAGGATAAAAAGGGGTAGGGGGCTATACAGTGATGTTAAGACTGTATTTTTTTTTTTAAGTAAAAGTTTGGTTATTATATTGACACGATGGATGATTTGAAGCTTTGTTTTACAGGATTCTTTACAATATTTTTTTACGCGGAAGGGGGCTAGTGCTTTATATGTTGCTAACTCTCCATGTTTTCCTTTTTAGATCTTTCTGGTCGAAGTCTGGCGCTAGCCCCGCTGTCTTGCAATCCAATACCCTCCATCAACTTAACTTCCATTTGACTGCTGCCTTGTCGCCTTGGACACGTTCTTTTCCCGTGCTACGGGTAGTTCCTATGTTTTTGGAGTTGTTAAGCCTTATCATAACTATTGTAACCCCATATCACCTTTTTAAGTTAATTGTATAATAAATCTATTTTTGTTACCTATTTTATTCGTTTACACTTATGAAATATGTTCCCCAACCTACTTCGGTAGAATCCTTCACACATTCATTCAAGCATTTGAATGAAGATCAATTCAAACAGAGGTCAGAAAAGATTGTGTTCTGCCATTCCGTGGTAGGTTGTTACTTGGACGTTCATTATATTATTTTAATTATTACGTTCAATATTATGGCTATTAATAGGGTAAGGACGAGAAAGTGGGATGTTTTAGATTAATTGCACACGCATTACTGGGGAAAGAGGATGGTAAATTCACCGTGACAAACCATATGTTGAAAACAATCCCTCATGCATCCGGCCGAGATTTGAGCCTTGACCCCCATGTCCATGTCATAGGAACCAAGCCCGTTGGGAGACTAATCCCTAAGACCGTACGACCACTGGTGTGGGAAGATATTTACTATAATAATATACCTAAGATAATATTTGTTTCGTGTACATCCCTTGTACAATTTAATCTTTTTAAATGTGGCTCAACATTGTAATTATGATGTTAAAAATCAACCTGATATCTAAATTATAATTTGTGGGCATTTTTTTTATTCAGCGGTGGATCAATGATGCAATATCTTAATCTGAGTAAAAGAAACAAATCGATGTATTATTAATATAAATCATAGTCATCTAAAAAAACTAAAATCTTTTGATCAACTACCGTACGAACAGTATTCAAAATTGTAATGGTGATTTATTTGAAAATATGTTGAGCTTATTGAAAAACTCACATCAAGAAACCTGATATGAAAGCGGTTTCTGGTAGCACGACGGTGAAAAATACTTCTTTAGAGGTGTTTGCTCTGTTGGCGACCCTGCTGGTAACCACAGTGGTAGCATAGCGGTACTGTATATTGGATACTATGTGAAGGCTGTACACATCTGGCTTGACATCCTAAAAACATAATACATCCATTATTATTGAATATTCAGAAAGTTTATCTGAAGATATTGCTCTGTTGGTGACCCTGCTAAATCCTACTGACCAAAGTATAATATTTTCAGAGCGTGAAGATATATCACCTCCATTCCATGAAAGACAGTCCACTCCTATAAAATAAATACATTTGGTGATTGATATAGAGACTATTTCTGATCACCTGATATTTTATTTGTTCGCAATGTTTAACTGGTCATACTCTCCTTCCTCCACCCCCGCACCACCCCACCCCATTTTATTTTTTCTTCGGATCTGCATAGATCTCGGGGCATCCCCAAACTATGGAAAGGGGGCTCGATTTCCCCCATGCCCCACCGGGGGTACGCTACTGAGTCTACACCCAATATCATCGCTGAGGTAACTGCAGGTCTTATGGAGAAAAGCTTTATCTTCGTTCTCTCTCCGTTAACTGTTGCCAAATCTCCAGTTATGTCGGAAGGTGGCAAGAAGGAGTTACTGGCAACATTGACCACACACAAACAATTAAACGACAACGCTATTTCCCAATAGTAGCTATGCAGTCCCTCAAAAATGATATCCAGTGTAGAATAGTGCTCATTACATATTGTAAATGTAAATATTTGTAATGGGGCGTTACACTATACAATTGTAATTACCAACAGGAGTGTTGGTTGGGTGATAAGGGGAACTACAAAGATAAAATATACCAAACACTAATCAAAGGAAGAGTAAAGTAACACAATATTAAAACTAACCTAAACTCAAGAACTAAAATAATATTCAGCAGCTCAATCTAGTAATTTAATTTAAGTATTAAAGTTTGTTTAAATTATGAAAGTAGCCTACTTCATATTTTTAAGGGTTTTGGAACATTACTGAAACAGTGAAGCGGTTGAATTGAATTTTATCAAATTTAGTAGTTCCTGAATGACGTTTTACGCAATAAAGAAAAACAAAAGTTAATGACTTTCCTTTTTAAGCGAGACTTTCAACACCACTGATTACTGTACTACAATAGCGGTACTGAGTGTTGAATACAATGTGTGGGCCGTACACATAACTGTTCTAACTTCCTGGATACACACACGTACACACACGTACACACACATGATGCATAACTTGATTTTCTTACGAATGGACTTTTGGATTGAATTTAAAAATAAAGTACAAAGAGATATGCTGATGTAGCTTGAACCTTGATAGCGTTTTACAAAATGATTATTGTTCTGTTCAAACTTGATGCTTATAAGTTATATTGGCACATCTCAAGGCAAATTGGTGATGTTGATTCTAGTCCTAAAATCATTGGTAGTTAATCTATGACTAATTTATTAAAATTCAAAATATTTTAGGTGACCTGGTGGTCTAGGGGTAAGATGTCGGACTTCTTTGCTGGGGGTCCGGGGTTCAATCCTCGGTTCCGGCACAGATTTATCTGATTGCCAAACCCTTCCTTCACCTCTGACAAGACGTGTATTAATCATAACTTGTGAATGTGAGGAATGCCAGGCCTCCACCGTGGTTCGTATTCCACGTTAAACTGTAGTTTCTCCATTTCATCTCACAATCACCTTATCATTACACGTTAGCGTAAGTGCGTATAATCCGAACGGGTAGTAAGACGAGGTGCTAATAATAATCTAAATATTTTATAAATGGCTTTACACGATTTTGTTCTAAATTTACATCTATGGAGTGTTTTACAAGGTAAGAAACACTTTATTCTTGTTTTTTCTTAGGGGGGGGGCTAAATGGTTATCCAATTAAATTAATGATGGTTGATTATTGAACATTTGGAATATTGCGAAAATGGCTTTAATTGTTTGGTTTAAAATCTACATAAATCTATACGTAGCCAAACTTTCAGCCATTTTAAGCAATAAAAGAATTAAATATTTCTAACATTTAATATGTGTTGCATTTGTGTGAGTAAAAAGTGTATTGGGTGTTTTTAGAAAAATAAAATATTCAGCAGTTGTACTACTAGGGGGTCTAAGTCCTTTAAATACTTCAAAACATTTGATTAAATTAAAAGCGCATGTTTATCCAGTTTGTACAATAATTTATTTATTTATTTTCACTTAAATCTAAGGCATTTTCTCGTTTAGGAAATATACATGATAATCGATTAAATTATTTTAAAAATCTTCAATATTTCTGCTCATCAAATAGTTAATCCTAACGTCCACCATTTTAACTATTGTCTAGCAAATAAATTTCGAAATATTTGTTGCTAGATTGAAATTTTCGAGAGGTTAAACAATTACAGTGAGATTTATTCTAATGAAAAAAAAAATCTCATTCCTTAACGAAGTTATGTTCATAATTATCTGCATGTGATCTTATTTTGGGTTATGTTACGTGACCGCTTCATCTTGCAGTGTAATAAACTCGCATCATCTCAAGGAGAATTGAGATTTTAATACATGTCTGGTTTTACGCCACGTTGCCTTTTAACGTGTCAGGTTTAGTTGGGTTTTTTTAAATATCTTAGGAACTTTACGTATACTCTCTGAGCCGGCTGATTATATAAATGTACGAGAATTTCTATGAGCGAGAACGAAAGGGCCTATCAATTTTACCGGGAAAGGTATTTTCACACGCCACAATTAACATGGGAACGATGGCTTTATTTCCCCACCAAAGTAAGTTGTGCTACGTATTTTTTACCCCTCAAGCAAAATCCGTCGACCCCAACTGGGTTTGGAACCCACGAACATCGGATCTTGAGGCGAGCATTTTACCCCAACACCACCAAGGTCGATATCAAGTTTAAAGATTTGGTATGAGAAACAATTGATAAAATCCTAAATTAAATATATAAACCAAGCTCAAATAAATGTAATCATAACATAAATTGACAGATTTTCAATCTATCGGAATGTTTTTAGTGCCTGTTTGCAATATTTGTGTTCTAAAATTAATAAATAAAGGAAACCTGATGAAAATAAATTAATTTTAAATAAACATATATCTGAAAAGACAATAGAAAACCTTTTATAGAAATAAACTATTACCAGTGTATCTGGTTGAGAATTGAACTCGGGTCTTCTTTTGTCAGTAAAGCAAGATTTTACTTAAGACCATTACGCTGGTTCATTATTTTAGTGCTCAGAAAGTAATATCTTGGTATGCGCTGTATATTACTATCCGTGTAAGAGGAAATGTATCAACATTGACGTGGAAGATGATAATAACAACATTTAGTACAAAAACAGTCTCATTATACCCGTCCAAGATTCAAATACTGACCACTTCCCCGTCACCAGCATACAAGATCAGATGAGGATAACGTCTTAGCCCGTGTTCCCACCGATGTGGGTGGGTCAGAAACATTAAACTGATTAAAAATTAATCGTTAAAACGAAACTAAAAGATTTTATCGAAATATAAATAAATAAATATAAAACCCCTTTTTAGCACTAATAAATATAAAACCCCTATAATATAATTTAATTATATATTAATATTAATAAACCTAAATCTTAATTTACACAAATAGATGTATTGACACTAATAACACATGAACCCCCATTTTATTTTTTTGGACTTATAAAATGGGGGTTCATGAATATTTAATCAATTTTAATAACTTATCATTAATATAAATAAATGCATTAAATATAATTACCTATTCTATTTATTCTAATATAAGAATTAATGTTAAATATTGATTCATTATTTAATATTATTTTTATTAAATAAGTTTTAGCTGAGCAAAAAAAAAGCAGGGGTATGCTATCACTGTTGACCTTTATTTCTTTATTAAATAACAGCACAAACAGAAAATAATTGCCAAGTAAAACTATTCAAGCTTGGATCATACATCCAATTAAAATTTTTGTATTAACCTAATTAGTAACGCATTTACCAAGTGTCCCTAATTATATTCTCAGCGTGATAAAAAAAAAATTACAGGAGAATGTGTCTGTGTTTCCCCTTCGATAGAGATGAAACGACTGTCTTTAAAAAAAAGTTGTTACGTGTTTTTTTTTTTTAGATTGCGGTTAATCTGTGAGCCAGGTATGTGCTGATATAGTAAGTAGGCTTAATACGTACTCCGTCTGCCCTAAATTGTAGCAATCGTACCTTGGTGGACTACACAAGGGCCCCATCTAGGACTACATGTTTAATACCTATAGTTGTTGTTTTTAGCACCATGTATTTCTATCCTGGAATGCCAGGTCGCCACCGTGGTTCGGATTCCACGTTAAACTGTAGGTCCTTCATTTCATCTCACAATCACCTTACCATTACACATTAGCGTAAGTGCGTATAACCCGAACGGGTAGTAAGACGCGGTGCTAATAATAATAATAATAATATTTCTATCCGTTTGAATAATACGCTTATGTAATAATTACGCTAATTTTAGAGATCAGGAAAGTTATATTAATAGGAATTGTACCCACATATGCGTGTAGGAAGAGTGGAAAACCATTTTGGAAAAAAAAACTCTGTCCACTCGATCGAGATTCGAACCTTGATCTCCCCGTCATCGGCAGTCTAAACCACTGCAAGAGTAGCGCGTTAGGTCATCCATCGAAGTGTGTAGTACTCCTAGTTAAGTAAACTTTTTTTTTTACAAAGAGACACATCGTAAATAAATCAATATCAAACTTCATTGATGAGCACGCAGATTAAACGTCAAGCTCATCTAACGGGGTTTGACTATAACTTGTAGGTCGGGATTGGAATCCAGGCCGTTTTTAGTTAGGGTTTTTTTTCCCCTAAATGGTTTCTTATTCTCCTTCCACACAAAAGAAATAAAATTTCCTTTAACATTTTTATCTTCTCATCCTTAATCCATAAGCGCGATTAAAATTCAAAAACATAAATATTACGACACAATCTTACATACTTACTCAAATAATGTATTATGGTTTGTAAATTATGATACAATTTTTGAAATATCAGATTTCGGTAAATTACACATTAATAAGTTTTCTTTAAAAAAAACACGTTGTTTTGATCATCATAACAAGCTTCTTCATATGTAAATTTTGAACAGAAGTGATATAGCCATTTTTTTAAAGTTACAGATTTTTAAAAAAAATTATCTTTATTAAATTACTCTAATTTTGATTAATTGCATCTAAATATCACTTTTGAACAAATTCATCAAACCGTTTAGTCTATGGCCCCGGCTAAAGGCAGATGTACTGAGGGACAGATAGACAGACATCGAACAGAAAGTATTCATTCTTAAGTTCAGGGTACAAGGGCGTAGAAAATGAGGGGACAGATCTCATATTAGCGTTATTTAGCAACAACCACTTGTGCGCCCGGATAAAAATAATAGCTGCACAATTTTTTTAACACTCATTCTTTGCGTTTTGGGTAAATTTCATCCCGTTTGCATTTTAAATGGTAGAAATGGTGTAAATTCCGTCTTAATATTATAAGCGTGCTCTATTTACTGCGTCACTCACATTTATTTCAACATTACCACATTTTTAAATCCTAGTACAGATATCAAAATTACAAAAATAATAATTTGAACTTCAAACTTTTGAAAAATAAAGACTAATCTAATACACATATTTCATTTAAAAATTAAAAAATTATCCACAATGGTGCAATGTATTGTTTATTTAGAGCATCTATACTCACCGAGAAAATTACACAAGTAAATATGTATGTCACATCTCTTTGACAAAATCAAACAGATATATTTATCTTTAACTATAGTAAGTAATTTTATTAGCCAGAAACTGCTATTTTCCCACTGTAATCTTCAACTTCTTTGGAGGGTTGTTTCCTAGACGAGTGTACGTTTCCATCTGTACGTCTTTCTACGCTTGTAAATATTGGGGTGTATGTATCTGACTGATAAATGAGGGAGGTTGAATTTAGAGGAAGTGCATCCGCCCCGCATTTATATGGGGAGAGTGGGAAACAATTTTGGAAAAACTACCCCCAGTAGACCCGACTGGAAATGAACTCCGATCCCTCAGTCATCAGCAGAGCAGTCTAACACAAAGGTGATGCCTTAAACCAGTTGTTTCCAGCCTGGAGTACACGTAACGCCAGGCATACGTCCAGGACTTTTGGGGGTACGTGAAAATATTTAAATAATGTTGGAAAAAGCGACATATGCCAGCAGTGTAAGACAAAATATCAGTTAAATTTGTGATATTAGCTCAACGATATAGTGAGGGGTGGTGCTGGATGTCTTATATATTTGCCCTCGAGTAAATTATTTCAATTTCACCAGTTTGTTGTTTAAGTACGTATACAAGAATAGTTAGCTATGTTGTGTATTGATCAAGCAACAAGGTTAATAATAATAATAATAATAATAATAATATTTAGCACCGCATCTTACTACCCGTTCGGGTTATACGCTTTAAGTACTAATTACGCTAATGGATTAGGAATTGGGAAGGTTGAATTATAGGAAGTGAACCCGCATTTGCGTGGAGGTAGAGTGGAAAACCATTTAGAAAAAACCACCCCCAGTTCACCCGACCGAGATTCGAACCTTGATCTCCCCATCCTCAGCAGCAACAAAGTTGGGTAAATCCAAGGAAAGAAATTGTTAAACGAAATAGGAAGTATTAGCGGCGTCTGGGGAGAGTGATGGAAGGGATAAGTCCTTGAGATTAGGAAAATCCAAACCTTTCAGCTTGAAACTATTAGAATGGTCATTCCAAGTACACGCTGCAAATTAGTTGGCAAAGAAAGAAGTATGAGAGTGTGGGATTAGATAAGAAGGGTTGAATTGGAGAGAGTACAGCATACCTGAAAATAAATACTGCATATACTGACTTTAGCCAGAAAAGTGACATCTTACTAATATTATAAATGCGAAAGTATGTGTGTTTGGATGTTTGTTGCTCAATCACGCCAAAATTGCTGACGGATTCGAATGAAACTTTGTACGTTGGTAGAACATGTCCTGGAATAACATATAGGACTATTCCCAACCTTTGATTTTAAATAATAATAAATATATGATTATAATGTGATTGAAATGATGTTATTAAGAATATGTGATTTGATATTTTGTAATTAAAGTAAATAGTAATTAGTGTGACGTAGTTTCATACTAATAAATAATAAATATGATGTGATTTTAGCTATGTAGTTCGATTTTTTATTTAATTAATTTATTTATCTTACTAATTTTGAAGTTAAAAGTAAAAAAAAATTATAATTGATAGTTTAAATAATATATATTTCTTTTATTACGAAATATTTAAAAGTGAAAATTAAAATACGGCAAAATTATTTATAGCTAGAACTGAGAAAAACGCATAGATATTTGAATATTTTTTATTAATGACCAAAACAGTTTAGTTAAAAATTAAAAGATGTTATCAATTATTGCGGGCGAAGCCACGACGGGTAAAATCTAGTATGGTTATAAATGTTAGTCAAAAACATTTAAGTTGTGATCAAAAAATGTCGAGCACAAGAAAAAGGGAATTTTATCTTCAATCATTCACATTACGAAATAAATTCAATATTCAATAATTAAAGAATAGTTTTAATGTAGAATTGTTATTGATTATCTTGAATTTGATCTAACATTTAATAAATGTGGCATTTACAATAATTAGTTCCTTGTGCGATAGCGGACACCAAAATAAAGCTTTTTCTTCCCTATCAATTTATTCTATAAAAAGAATAGTCAAATATATATATATATATATATAAATCAAATGTTTAGGTTTTGGGTTGCCAACACTTGTAAAAGATCACAGTTTTGTTATAAATGTAAAGATATTTAATTACCTATTATATATAACATTTAAAATAACGTAAACTTAAGTTTTCTCATACTATCTCATTTTTTTAAATAATTTCTTTTTATCCAACTGGAAACAATATTTTAAACTTAATTAAAAGTACTTATTTTTCGTTTTGGAACGTTACTAATTTTGTGTAATATAGTGCACACATCAATACCTTTTAATACAGGCATCGTATAAATACGAAAAGAGAAAATTGTTGTCATTTTTTTACATATAATAAATGATTTTATGACTATTTTAACTTAGTTTTAAATATTTAACTGAATAAAATATTTTCATCAACTGCGTGCCAGCATCATCGTAAAAAACTTGTTTACAGTTATGTTTAATCATATGGTTTAGATCCGTCAGGCGCCATTTTGAAGCTATGTTCGTTAGTTATTATGAAAGTGGTGTTAATATTTTTTTAAGGGGAATAAAACTATATAAAAACTTTGTGTCCGACCTCAAATAAATATATAAATAATATTGGCCTAAATTACTGTGGTTAACTATCACATTAATATATTACCATCTGTTTTCATTAGTCATCCAAAGTGATAGATGTCAGCTGTTGGCGTAGTGATATATCAGGGATTACTTCTAGTAACACTTCGAGCTGTCATCCAGGTAAACTTAGCTCGTGAATTAATTTTAGTAACAATGTAAAACTAATTTCTCATAAAAACATGGCTAAAATAAACAAATTTGCAAAACAACTGAGTTTAAGCTATAGTTGCTTTTCAAATAAGTCTTTGAAAAAATACATTACAGTTAACAGTATTATTCATAGGAAGAAAAAAAAAGTTTTCATTTAAAAGATAGACGGTGAGAAACCATAGAACAATAAACTTTGAAAAGTGATTAAATGAAAAAAACTAAGAAATATTAGCCTAAAACATAAGAATTCAGTATAAACGTAGAGAAAAGTGGTGGTTGCATAGGATTTAGAGATACTTCACTTAAATTTAATGTAAACTAAATATAATTATTGTGAATGTGGGGAATGCCAGGCCTCCACCATGGTTCGGATTCCACCATAAACTGTAGGTCCTCCATTAAGTCTCACAATCACCCTATCATTACAGATTAGCGTAAGTGCGTATAACCCGAACGGGTAGTAAGACGCAGTGCTAGTAATAATAAATTAATATAATTATAAGTTAATGCATAAAATATGGAAAAGATATTATGTATTCAAGTTGATAAAAATTGATCACAAGCGAGCACAAACCAGCACTAACGTAGTACAAACGATGCGCGGTTTCAAAAAAAGGTTATCTCTATTATTTCTTATACTGGGTAGCCAGGGAGATATCTCCCTAGCCACCCATAAAGAATCGTGAATAATTTCTGTAAATTTACAGCACTAACGATGAAAATCGGGCACTAACCAGCACTAACGCAGCACAAACGATGGGCGTTTTCAAAAATTGATTATCTCTATTATTTCTTATAGTGGGTGGCCAGGGAGATATCTCCCTAGCCACCCATAAAGAATCGTGAATAATTTCTGTAAATTTACAGCACTAACGATGAAAATCGGGCACTAACCAGCACAAACGTAGCACAAACGACGGGCGTTTTCAAAAACCGGGTGGCTAAAAGTCGGGTGGCCAGGGAGACACACATACCAATACGACACTCCTCACACACAGCATGTGAAAGTTCTAGTTCCAGTGATCAGACATTTAAGCCAAGAAGCACTAGTATCTCTGCATATAAGCACGTGCACAATTCAAATATTGTGATTAAGTTTTAGCTACTACTACGTTTTAATTTTATGGTTTTAGGTAAAATGGTGATTAGAGAAAATAGTTCAGTTGATCCAAAAAAAAAAGTAGCTTATTAGTGAAATACATAATTTTATCATTGATGGCACATGATTTTTAAAGAATTTATATTGGCTTTTTTTTATGCAATATTATTATTATTAACACCGCGTCTTACTACCCATTCGGATTATACGCACTTACGCTAACGTGTAATGGTAGGGTGATTGTGAGATGAAATGGAGGACCTACAGTTTAACGTGGAATCCGAACCACGGTGGAGGCCTGGCATTCCCCACATTCACTAGATGTCTTGTCAGAGGTGAAGGAAGGGTTTGGTAATCAGATAAATCTGTGCCGGGACTGAGGATTGAACCCCGGCCGCCAGCATTGAAGTCTGACACCTTACCCCTAGACCACCAGGTCACCGGTTAGAATGTAAAAACTGCTTTTGTTCCTTTTGGTTACGTTAATACCATTAGGTACCAAATACTCGCTGGGTTAGGTGATTCTCTTTAGCAACATTCAAATAGTCATGACAAGGGCCCGGATTTTGATGACCTAAGCATTATCAAAAAATTACCTATAAAATGACCTGAAAATCTAAAAAAATTACCTACAAAAATTAACAAAAAGTAGTGATAAATGAACATACACACGTTTAAACTAATCACGTGCTTAACATCCAAACTAAGAAAGAGCCTTTAATACCTAATCTCTTAAATATCTTCTTCGGAAGTTACAGTTACCCCTTCCAAACGCAACCCATAAGATCTTAGTTGCAGTCTCACCAGTAATTATTATACTTCTATAAGACCAAATGTCTGACTCACTGACATTAATATTCACCCACTTCCAGATGAGCTAGAAACTTGAAATTTGGCTAACTTATAACTTCTAGCCTGTAACCGAAGGGAAAATTCATAAAAATTAAAAAATCTAATTTTTAACCCACGAAAAAAAGAATTCAAAATAGCGGAGCAACTTTAAAGACGGTGTGGACCTTTCTTTGGAGGTCTCTTGTGGCTAAACGGTAAGACCTATCAAAAAACGGCTCTGGAGTTACATTAGTTTACATCCACTTGCTAAGAAAACTCACTAGGAGTTTGGGGGCGTAGCCCCCAACGAGCAAAGTGAGAGTATATTCTACAACCAAACAAGAGAAGAGGACACTATGAGCGAGCGTGAAAGTTCCTACCAATTTTGCTGGGAAAGGTATTTTCACATACCTTGCAGGGTTATTTTACATGCCACAACCGACATAGGATCGACAGATTTCTATCACTCAAAAAAAAATCGTCAACCCCGACTGGGTTTCAACTCACAAATATGGAGTCCTGAGAGGACCCCCAAGACCACCGAGGTCGAATTTCGTGTTATTTATTTATTTTTAGTAGAGTGCACTTTCTCCATTTAGTAAAATAGTTCCCCTATCTTCTCGGTTTCAATTTTTGTTTTCTAAGTAACGACGGTTGCAACGATTTCACTTACCGTTTCCCTCCCTTCCTTGTTCTCTATTTTGGACTTGAATAATAAAAGGTTGCAATGCTGGTTGCAGCCTCACAAGGGAAATTCAAGACGATGCCATGTTAAGAAGACAGAATTCTTGTGCCGTTTAGACCTGACCCGCTAAATATTTACATTATATAAGTGTGTTTCCAAGTGAAAGGTACTGAAAAAAAAAGGAGGTTTTTTTTTCTTTTTACTTTTTCATAGAATCCAAAACAGCGGGTACTAAAATCCTGTCTGCCCTTACGTATGACCCTTGGTTTTTACCTAGGATACAGAAAAAAAGTTCTATGAATTTAATTTCAAATTATTATTATTATTATTATTATTATTAGCACCGCGTCTTACTACCCGTTCGGGTTATACGCACTTACGCTAATATGTAATGGTAGGGCGATTGTGAGATGAAATGGAAGACCTACAGTTTAACGCGGGATCCGAACCACGGTAGAGGCCTGGCATTCCCCACATTCACAAGTTGTGATTAATACACGTCTTGTCAGAGGTGAAGGAAGGGTTAGGTAATCAGATAAATCTGTACCGGGACCGAGGATTGAACCCCGGACAGCTAGCACAGAAGTCAGACACCTTAGCCCTAGACCACCAGGTCACTAATTTCAACTTAATAAGTATATGTTACAAGATGTCATTTTTATAATACTGGCAGGATATTCATAACATAGGAAGAAAGAAAATTCAAATATTGGTTGATTTTAAAGAAGAAGATATTTCTGGGAGCTGAAGGAGGAAGCACATTACAGGGTGCATTGGCGGCCTAAGTTCACTGACAAAAGGAATGGACCTGTCGTAAGACAGAACACACAGTAATAATAATAATAATAATAATAATAATAATAGTAATAATAATAATAATAATAGTCATGCCTTGAGATCAAACAATAATTTTGATTCCTTCTCTGAAATAAAGGGTAGTTTACAAATAACTAATTTTTTTAAATCTATATTTAAAAAAACTGATATAACAATTTAGTCATAAATGTATATACTACATAGATGGATTCTAATGCCACGTTTAGTATCCCTCCGCCATCCTTTGTTCGGATTCTGACTGGGTTAGTACACGACCTTGTTCGCCTTGTATTCATACGTGCGTCAGTTTATTTCTCAGCGCAGGATATTTTTTTCTAATCACCGCGTCTTAGTACCCAGCCGGCCTATAAGCTTATTTACTAACTACGCCAATGGTTTTAAGGATTAGGAAGGCTATATTTAGAAGAAGTGTACACGAATTTGAGTGGAAAATCACTTTGGAAAATCCACCCTCAGTACATCCAACCGAGATTCGAACCTCGATCTCTCCGTTATCGGCAGTCTAGTCTACTGCGTGAGTAGCGTGTTAGAACACGTGGCCACATAAGTGATTAGCGTTGGAGTTATATGTTACTAGATTTAAATATGTTGTGTTAGGGCGCCTGCTAATTTCACGTTCTCTACCAACGATTATAATAATGGTTTTGAGTTCAATGAAAGATAACAATTTAGTTATTAGGTTTAATTTATTCCACACTTTGATTCCGATTAACATTTAAAGAACAAATATTAATAATTCAAGTTGAGATGAAGTGAGTGGTTTATTTCTAAACTATGATTGTGCGACTATTTAAGGCAATGGGCCCTTTTCATTTCGCGTGGGAATGCAGAGCTATGGGAACAAACGGTTATCTTCAAGAATTTCAATGGTTTTCCTATTTTCTTTTCGGAAACGGTTTGTTAAAGAATATAAGCATGTTGATTAAGTTACACTTTTTTATATACACACTTCCTCTATAATTTTAACAGCGATCAAATATCTATATACAATTGACATTTTCCAATAGAAAACTGCTGGATTCATAACAAAAAACAAGAAAATGTAACAATTAATAAACATCAATACATTATCTCAGAAGGAGTGTTGAAAATATTAACATAAAGATTTCACTCGTTCTCGAGAAAACTGATATTTCCAAACGTAGGATTTTTCCTCAAGAACTGTCCGGTAGCTAGCGCCATCTACGTTTTCCGTAATCCATCTTTTCTTGTTGGCGTGGAAGGATACTTTGGTCGGTTGTGAAGCCATGCCACGCCTTTCACCCTCCCACCCACCATCTCACAAAATAGGTTTTAGACCTGCACTTGACAGGGACAAGGGTATCCGATCTGTATGATGGTGTGATTGTTTTCTCTCCGATGCAAGCTGTGAGGTCTCCTTTCGACCCTCACTGGGGTCTAAGGGTGGATCCACTCCCCTTGGGAAGCTTCCCTTGCTATAAGAAATCCTGGAGGTCACTTATTTTGCTGTTCTAAAAATCTACAACTCGGGTTGGGGAAATCTGGTAAGAATAGACCTAGTACTCAAAACTGCTAGATTTTCTATGAAGATTGTAATACCTGAAAAAAAAAAGCAATATATATTGTAACCTTGTTTTTGAAAGTGAGAATAAGTGACGCCCCATTACGTCCTTCAATGTAACTCATAGATAATGTAAAAGTTAACATGTTATGCTTCAGGATTTTCATATGATTATCAAAATAATATTTTTTATGAAAAGAAATTATCTAAGGGTTGTTTAATGATAACCTTTTTTTAAAAAAAATGTGTATTTACAATAGACTACATCAGAAAGTAAGTACGATTGTGTCGAAACATCATAAATAGGCCTATTCTTATGTTTATAGTTTTTGAAATAATAGTAAGTGCTTATATATGCTAAACGATATAGTCTCATTATAGGCATGATTACTGTAATAAAGCAAATTACAAAAATTCTAATTCTTTAAAAATATACCATTAACGAGTTTGATTTACTATGGGATGCAAATAAACGTCTAGATTCCAAATGTCGTTTTAATTTTATTTGGTATTTGTGTCAGTGTTCCTATAATTGTGCATAATTTAAATTCCTCAAATTCCGTTTTCGTATTTAGATTGATAGAAAGATAGATACTGGTTATGGGGTTTGAGTTAATGCCGGGTATAAGTGAGGTTTTTCTTTTAAATAACTTCCAACTGTCCCTCCATGCAAATGCTAGCACATCACTTATATATCCTACCTTCCTCATCCACTCTCCCTTCATGTAAATGCTAACATATAATTTCTCAACTCTACCTTCCTCATCCACACTCCCCCCACGCAAATGTTAGCACATAAATTATATATTATACCTTCTTCATCCCATCTCCCTCCAAGTAAATGCTAGCACATAACGTATCAATTAGATGACTCGGTGGCGTAGTTAGCTAACGCGCTAGTTTCGTGTTGAGCTATACTGCCGAGGATGGGGAGATCAAGGTTCGAATCTCGGTCGGGTGAACTCGGGGTGGTTTTCCCCTCTCCCTCCAAGAGAATACGGGCTAACTACCTCTATATCCAACCTTCTCAATTCCTGATCTATTAGGGTAATTAGTACTTATTCGTGTTACCTGAACGGGTATTATTATTATTATTATTATTATTATTAGCACCACGTCTTACTACCAACGGGTAGTAAGACGCGCTACTAAATAATTAAATAATTCTGCCTTCTTCATTCCATCTCCCCCTCCCCTCCATCCTCAAGCAAAATCTATAAACACATCCCTTCAATATTCTGCCTTCATCATCCACTCTTCCTCCACGATAATGCAGGTACATTTCCTCTAAAATGTTACCTTCCTCCTTCTCCCATTAGTGTAATTAAATTTCCGGAAGAGCAGTAAGACGTGGTGTAAAATAAAAACTAAAATAAAGCAGCTAGACCAAGCTTCTAACAAAAACGTTGTGAACCTCCAAGTATTTGCCATTGCTCACACTAGAGGTTGTGTAAGAAGATCCTTTCATTGCGACTAAGTTATTAATTGTCTCTGCAGTGAGCTCATGCGAGGGAATAGACGCATTCCACTATTCCCCCTCTTGAGTTTTATGAGATCATAAAGAGTGACATAGTACCTTGTAAAGTCTTCGCGCGCGCGCACGCACGCGCCAGACCTAGCCAACTATCTACCTTCCACTTCTTGGCTGGACCCTTATGCTGAGAAGGCTCGATCTAGGTCTTCAAGGTCATAAGGCATGTGCTATCAAGAGAGGTAAATAACGATACTTTACTCTGTTCGAATATAGGAATTAAAGTATCGATACCACACTCGTAATTGAAAGAAAAGAATCGATACTTTACTCATTTCAAATAATGTAGTAAAAGTATTGATACCACACTCGTAGTTGAAAGAAAAGAATCGATACTTTACTCATTTCAAATAATGTAATAAAAGTATCGATACCACACTCGTAATTGAAAGAAAAGAATCGATACTTTACTCATTTCAAATAATGTAATAAAAGTATCGATACCACACTCGTAATTGAAAGAAAAGAATCGATACTTTACTCATTTCAAATAATGTAGTAAAAGTATCGATACCATACTCGTAATTGAAAGAAAAGAAACGATACTTTACTCATTTCAAATAATGTAGTAAAAGTATCGATACCACACTCGTAATTGAAAGAAAAGAATTGATACTTTACTCATTTCAAATAATGTAATAAAAGTATCGATACCACACTCGTAATTGAAAGAAAAGAATCGATACTTTACTCATTTCAAATAATGTAATAAAAGTATCGATACCACACTCGTAATTGAAAGAAAAGAATCGATACTTTACTCATTTCAAATAATGTAATAAAAGTATCGATACCACACTCGTAATTGAAAGAAAAGAATCGATACTTTACTCATTTCAAATAATGTAATAAAAGTATCGATACCACACTCGTAATTGAAAGAAAGGAATCGATACTTTACTCATTTCAAATAATGTAGTAAAAGTATCGATACCATACTCGTAATTGATAGAAAAGAATCGATACTTTACTCATTTCAAATAATGTAGTAAAAGTATCGATACCATACTCGTAATTGATAGAAAAGAATCGATACTTTACTCATTTCAAATAATGTAGTAAAAGTATCGATACCATACTCGTAATTGATAGAAAAGAATCGATACTTTACTCATTTCAAATAATGTAGTAAAAGTATCGATACCATACTCGTATCGATAACAATAGATATCGGTAACGAAAGAATAAGTGTGGAATTGTATTAGAATATAAAATATTTTTAGTAATGTAATGCATGAACATGTAAATTATGTCTTGTCAGTTTATAGGTTTATTTTATATATTTAGAATTTTTGTAACCATCTAGAAAAATTAAATCAAACTTTTTCACTATAATTTAAGGTTTCCTATTCTCTAGGTTATATTAAATTAATAATAATAATGTATCAAGTTTGTAGAAGAGGCTAATTATGTGTCCATTTCATATCCAAACGAATCAGCAGAACTTTTAAACCAACCATAGTGTACACTTTATATAATTAAATTATTAATGTACAAATGAAGAGGAATTGATGGTATATTTTGATATCAATCCGATACTGAGATGTAATATTGATTGTAATGCTCTTTGGAAACAGAGAGATGTTCCTCTTTTCTAAAAGGTTCACGTAACAGTGAATATTATTTCATGAATCCTCTTTGATGAAATGTTTCTTCAACAATTGTCTCTAATTTAAGATGAAAGAGAAAGTTTGTGCAGTGCAACCTACCATTCATTTTTATCCATCACGTAATATTAATTTATTTTTTTAATTTATATAAGAATGAGAAGAAATATTTGGTAAAGTGCACCCACATTTGAATGGAGGCAAAGTGTGGAATATTTTTTAAATATAACACTCTCAGAACACCCGGATAGAATTCTAACCCCAGCCTTTCCATCATCTGCACACCAGACTAGATGAGCTTGACGGCTAGTCCGTGTGCCCATAAATGTGTGTAGGTTTGTGTGTGATCGTTCTAAATAAACATGTTGTAATATAAAAAATATTATATATATATATATATATTGAGACTAGAATTTTTGCAACAACGACTATAGGGCTATTGCTTTTTAACAATACTTTTTTAACACCCTGTTCTAGTTATTTTTTTTATTTTTTCTCGATCACGACATAAATTTCTATACAATGGCGAAAACAGACCTCATATTCCCACCGTAATTTGAGAATTATTCGGTTGTTTGTCCAAAAGCCCAGTTTTATTGGGAGTGTCTGGGGTAATTTAGAGTCCCTACAATGGGCGGCGCGCGTAAACCATTAAATTGCTAAACAGGGCTATGTGGCACATAAAGTAACAATTTTAAGAAAATCGATGCAAAAAAATACCATTTACAAACGTTAATAACCAACCGAGTGAAGCAATATTCTATTTTAACTCGAGCATTTGGCATTTCGTATGTTCGTCTGTCAGTCCGTATTTTTAGTACGCGATGATTGTAAGATGCGTCGA
Organism: Timema cristinae; assembly: GCA_039000515.1. Classification (NCBI taxonomy): domain Eukaryota; kingdom Metazoa; phylum Arthropoda; class Insecta; order Phasmatodea; family Timematidae; genus Timema; species Timema cristinae. The sequence continues at coordinate 23,589 of JBCFYV010001414.1, read as the reverse complement.
ACAATTTTAACAAAAGTTCTTCAGGAACAATTTTTTTAACCTAGGCCAAACAAAGTGTGTAAGTACAGTGCATGTTTTCACGGTCTGGTTGTCTGTTTAGTGGTGACTGCTCAAAAATCTGTTTGTTTGTTCGTTTATTCCACGATAAACTGTCAAACGCTCGTACCGATTTTAACGAGATCTGGAAGTGATATTTGAACCTTGGCAAAATTATGTATCAACGTAGTTTTTTTTTAATCTGGCTATACGTTTGAATAAAGCGGTCACTCAAAATGTTTTTCGTTTAATAGTTCATCAAATATGGGTTTAATTTATAATTCTAAGCAATTTATTAGGTACCCGGGGTGTATTTTGTTTTTTAATGTTGACAAATATTGCGAGAGTGATTTAATAAACCTCGTTGCTAACTTAATATCATCTATGAATTCGATGTAAGGCCTACTATTGAGTATAGTATTACTGTAGAGTGTTTTCAGTCTGACTTGATCACTAATAAGGAAAATATCCCCTTCAAATCAAAGGACAAATTATAGGATATATGTCAACTTTAATTCCAAAGAGTAATCTACGATAAGAACAAGTATGGAGCAAGCCTATTGTTCACAAAACTACTACAGTAGCCCCGTGGCTTCTTAGGTGCTGATTGACAGCTCACAGATGACTTCTGACGGTCATCATTTAGGTATTATACCTAAATGTTGACTGTCAGAAGTGACAGCGGCTAAACACATGTTCCTGAAGGTCATATGGTTCGGGGTAGGGATACATAATTTTGTCTGGTAACTTTTCAAAGTTTTTATCTGTCAGTTGTGAGCTGTCAGTCAGCACCAAAGAAGCCATGGGGCAACAGTAGTATCAGCTACGCTAATGGCTCTATGGATTAGGGAGGTTATGTTTTAAAGGAAGTAGACACGTAATTTCCGTGGAGGGAGAGTGGAAACCTTTTCGGAAAATCCACCCTCAATACAACCGAAGGAGATTCGAACCTCGATCTCCCAGTCATCGGCAGTCTAGTCTTGTGCGAGAGTGGCGCGTTAGACCACGCAGCTGTTAAGGTGGATGCCGTTTGTGTTTGTATGTTGATAGTACGAACGGGTAGTAAGACACTGTGCACAAACAAAAGTGTGTAAATAGCAGATTTCAAGCCTTACACTCCATAAAACCGTAAGGGGCCAAGCTTATTTTGACATGTTACACTACTGTGCAGTCAATAATATAGGAACCACTTCAATGGCCGAATGGTATAAGGTGCCACTCTGGTATTAGACTGGCCTGTTGATAAGGGGGAGATCGGGGTTTGAATCTTTGTTGGGTATATTGAGGGTGGGGTTTTTTTCTTCTTAAATGTTTCCCCACTCTCCTTTCACGCAAACTCGGGTGAGATTACTTCTAAAATCCTTCCTTCCTCATCCCTACCTCATTAAGATTATGCGTATAGCCTGAACAGGTAGTAAGAAGCGGTGATAAAAATAATCTCTCCCTGGAACCAAACCTAGACCGGTTGCCGGTTTCGAAGAGTGCAGGTTTTGAATCCCTGTAAGGTGTACTGAAGTAATATTTTTCCTAATTGTTTTACCACTCTCCACCCACACAAATTTGGGTACAATTTTTTTTAAATAAAATACTACTTTACTCGTCCTTCCATTAGCGTAGTGTAGTACTGTGCTGGGTATTTTCTCTCTCTCTTTCAGCGTATGATATATATGAACCTGAGGGAAATGATATCCAGTTCAGTCCCCTGAATGTAGACTACTAGTCGCTCTGTCGGCACAGAACGTTGTCCAACGTACACCTATGGAGGTTGTCTGAACGTCTTACCAGCAATAAGATGTTGTGATATTAGTGATTATGGAGGTGTGGGCCAGAGGGAGTCTTAAACATAACTTAAAACCTAATTTACTAATCCCTGGTGTCCACTGGAATAGTGTCTCTTCAGAGATAAATAGCTACCTAAGATACCATCTGGGAATCGAACCCGGGACCGTTAGAATCGTAACCAAGTGCACAGAACACTACGCCACGGGGTCAAATGTACGAATATTAAGACACGGCGAAGAAAATAAAAAGCTTATATCAGTAGATTACTTCTTAAATTGAAAAGAAGTCAATATATTCCCGATTCTCCAATAATCTTAGAAATATAAAATACAAATAAGGTATTTATTGATAGTTCCTTGTGGAAGCCCCCACACTTTCATATATCCTTCCTTATCCTTCCATATCTTTCATCTTCGTCCGAGTTCCTCAATCACCCGTGCTTACCCTCTTCGTCCGACAGACAGACATACATACATACAATTTCCAACCGAGCTCAATTACCCTATTCATGCAGAAATTGGAGTTTAGTGAAAGCAAGAAGAAAAGAGAGAGAGAAAGAATAAGCTAAATATAAATATATCTTGTTCCTTCTGCCTGCGAACCATCTCCCAACTCATACCTTCCCCTTTTACACCCTGGGGTGCAATGAATCTAACTTACTTCTCGACATGAAGGAATAAACGAACAAAGAAGACACAACTTGCCTACAAGGGATACGTAAACACTACCAGACAGTGCATTATGTACATAGACTGGGCTCCACGATGGTAATATGTATACTTAATTTACCCTGTAAGATACAATACCGCCTTTGCTTGGTGCCTTTAGTGCAGTGGTTGGCAACCTTTCAGTAGTGTCGTGCCTAAGTAATACTGCAAAGTCACCCAGCGAGCCAACCAAACTAAAACCCTCCTAAATGGTTTATATTTTTATATTAGTTAAAATTGTTTTAATAGTCGTACTAGTTAAGTTGATCTTGTAAAATGTAAATGTAACAACATGTTTCTAAATCGAATACATTAAATAAATAACTACTGATTTTTGAATATTTTGATATTTTAATATAAATCAGAATAAATACAAAAGTTATATAGACGTGTTTTGCAAAATTTAAGTTCTTCAGATATTGTTTGAAATTTTGAAAAACAAAACAAATCGTTGAAATATAAAACACGTTGTAGTTAAAATGATTACTCACATCAATGGTTTTAATCTAAAAAAATAAAGGTTTTATATTATTTTTGATTTAAATCACTCAAGAGTGCTATTGCAAAATCGTTCCGCGCGCGACTCTTGGTATGCGAGCCGTAGGTTGCCAAGCCCTGCTCTATGGTGTATTCTAGGTGTCAGCAAATGGTCAATGGCGTATCGCAATATCCAAAACATAAAAATAAAAACGGTTGTTTTAACACAGCTGTTTAAGAGTCTAAACTTATGCGTCAGTAACAAATAAGTTAGTCAAGCTGTCATTTACTCGATTAATAGGTAGTTTTAGCTGTCACAGACAGCTCTCCTCTTGTATGTAAAACATTTATATTTAAATCAAATTTTATCATATATGACGAAAGCAATATTTTATTGAGCAATAAGACGTGGTGCTAAAAAATTATTTGTCTTGACCCCCATGGGATTGATCTGTCAGGATAGATTGAGGGAAGGGTTAGGTAACAGGCAAGGTAATTGTGGGCTCAAAATAATACGTAGGGTTACGAATTTTGTTTTAATAGACGTTGTTAAAAGATAATACAAGATAAAAAAAAGATAATAAAAGATAATAAAAGATAAAAAAATAATAAAAGATAAAGAAATAAAGAGACTGGACGCTCGAGTTCAGGAAAGAACTGGCTTTATTCGTGGAAACTTAAGACCGGTGGAATTTACTGTGCGTGAACCCTACAGAAGTCGATCTCGGGACCCTGGGCTCGATGGATGCCCTCTAAGTATAAGTGCTACTGATGACCTGAAGATGTAGTCTTCTATGGTCCGGTGTCGAAAAGCGTAACTGTCTGCGATATCGATGGATTTGTGACAACCCCGATGTCTCTATGGCCCCTTTCCTGGCCTACTAGATCAAATATTGTCATGAATGGTCAGCAGTAGTATTAGCTGGGGTATGTTCCCTCGATAATTATTCATAATTTGACGTATGAGACTATGCTAATTACGTTTCAATGACGTTTCAATGACGTATGTCGTGTATAGAGTGACGTTTTCAATGACGTATGTCAGGTATAGACCCGCGTTGAGCCATCAACTGTAATAATGCCGTATGAGGCTGTGGTCTAACTAAAATATTGGTATGCTAGTGACGTTTCAATTGACGTCACAGGATTAAGACGTCTTCAAATTTAATGAATTATTATTTGAGTGTGAGCATAAACCATCACTACTTGCCATGTTTTTTATTTGGAAAACCTGTATTTTAGACATTGACGTCACAGGATTATGACATTTTCAAATTTATTGAATTATTATTAACCATCACTACTTGCCATGTTTTTTTATTTGGATATACTCTATAAAGAGAAAAACCTGTATTTTAATGTTGTATGGCTTTTACTACAAATATATAATTTAAATGAGAGGGAAATATTACTAGAAATAAAAAAATAAGTACAAGTTTTTTTCAACATTTAATTATAATAAAAAAGTATACATATTTCACAATTTATTATTGTTATCCATAAAAATACAAAGATCGTCATACAGTGACAGATAGTTAAAATATGGGATAGGATCGGGCGGGTCTACAAACGATTTGGAGGCGAGCGTATTGTCTATGAACATCGATACATTAGGGTGATTTAGATATTTTACATGCCGTGTGATATATTTTTCAAGATTGTACAGAGTTTTTAATTCGTTCGTAGACAGGTAGATCTGAATGTTGTTTTTTTTATCACTCAGACACAATTTCCACACGCCGAAAAGTTTTTTCACCACAATGTTAAAGTCGTCCATGCTGGACTCGAAGTTTACACACGTCTGCACACACTCGGACCAAAACGGCATTTCTTTGACGAGAAAGTTCCATTGGGGGACGGTGAGTATTAGACGATTAGAACTCGATGAAAACATCACGTGAGCGTAAAAGTTGCGGTCAGGGAAGAGGCCCACCGCCACGTGTTTGTTCTGTTTGTCGTTTAGGTAGAAAGTCTTGGTTAGGAGCGACGGTGATTCATCCTGCACCATATTACAGCTGCACGTCTTCATCGCTGTCTGCGTCTAGACTGATGACCTGTAATCAACAGTCATCGCAATTAAAGCTAGTATCGTGGTCGTCGTCGTCGTCGGTGATTGGACAAAATTTATACAATTTCTCGGCGCTGTGAAATCTGACGAATCGTGCCAAAGCGTTTGCATTTTTTAACGCGCATGGGGTGATGTCGTGACAAGGAGCGGTACACCCCCAACAATTAGAGTTGATCAAATCAACAAAGGGACATTTATAGTCCTCGCGTAGTGGGATGAATGTCCGGCCGGTGAGACGGGACAAGAAATTTCCTTTTTGTTTATTATATGCGTAAGGCACGAAGGCTTTATCTAAATTTTGTTTTAGAATTGCATCCAATTTGGAGTAGCACAAGCCGGTGGTTTTATTGAATTGATAGCACGACGATTGTTTCTCGTCGATGAAAACTATGGCTAGCTCGGTGATCACCCACTCCTTTTTAGAGTTTACGATAAATGAAAAATCAAAGATGGCCGACATGATGTTCATCTGTCAGATAATTGAATACAAATGATTAAATAAAATTATTGTATACCTTTTATATCTAATGCTGGAACACACGTCTGGGCACCCCTGCTAGTACACCTTGGACAGCGGCCAAAGCGACGTTTGAACAGCGTGACGGCTAGTCGGTCGTTCTTGCACAAGTTGCCGGTTGAGAACAGGTCTGTGAATCTCCTCAGGCTCCAGCCGGCGTCCTTGGCAACGCCAAACAGACAGCAATACTGACCGCACACACCGGAGGCTATGGCTTGGAGTCGTTTGCGGTTGTACATCCATCGTGTCGAGTGTTTATTTAAGAATCTAGTCATCGCTAAGCTCGGTCGTCTGGCATATGTATCAAAATACTCCCCAAATTTGGAAAAATATAGAACCACCCAATGGGAGCCGGGTTTAGTGTGAGGGTCTAGATTGACCACAAATAAGGCGGGACGAGTGAAATTTTGAGGTAATTTGTCCGAAGGAAATGTCCCTTTATAGATTGAAATTTTGCCCAGCAGTGTGTCTATTTGATGAGAATTCATGGTGTTAATAATTAATTTTCACCTCCCTATTAGAATCTATCGACACCGTCCCCTCGTACTCAGAGTAAAACAAACAGGTTATGGCGGTGTCAAGGTCTGTCTTGAACTGTAACTCAAATCTCACATTCCCCTCTGTCTGAAGACTGGTGTGCGAGTCCTGTCCTGCGCTGTCGGGAGTTAAGTCGAAGGCCAACATAAAGTAACCTTTATTGAACATGTCTCGCGTGATTAAATGGCCGTTGTTTTGATGGTGTATGCCCAATCCCGAAAACAATGTATCATAGGCGAGGGTGGACGTGCCGACGTTGTCAAAATTTATCAAAATGGGCAAATGTTTTTTGGATTCCATCTACATATAGGACGAAACGATCAAGGTTTCTATGAATGAGTTGAAACGGATTCGTGTTCAAACTGCCTACAAACGCATCGTTTGACACCATTGTGAATAAAACAATTTTAGGGATAACCCCTTGAATAACATTATTTAGACTCACAGACTTGGATCCTTTGGGTACGGTCACAGACTTGACGTCCACCCGATTGAGGTGGTATAAGGCCGGCTTTCGTAACAGTGTCTTTTCTATAGCGAGTGAAATAGTCGGCGACACTTCCACGTGTTTCACAAAGAGGGTGGCGTCTAAAATTCGCAACCGCACGTCGGTGTTTAAATTGTCCGCGTCTGTGAGCAGATAAAACTCTCTTTTGTTGCGAATTAATTTAACACGCAACGATACATTTTTCAACAGCAAATGTGAAATATTAAAAATGTCGGCGTGTAAACGTCCCACCAAGTCGACCGGATGTTTTAACAAATCTAATCTCGTGGCGAAACCTTTGTTCTCTGTGGATGCGGCGAGTTCACCGTTAGCGGCAGGGGTATCTAAAAACCACATACCATTCACTAGGTGGGTGTCGGAGGCGTCTCTACCGTAATTAGTTAAAGTCTCTAAATAAGCCCTGTAGGCATAGTTGTCGGTCGAGGTTGTAATAGGTGTTTCGTTGAGAGAGATATTGATTTGGTTGAATAAAGAATTTAACAAGTTGTTGACGCATCCGATTTTATTGTCGGCTGCGACCGGTGTCCCGTCCCCCCTCACCAGTTGAATACGAAGATATAATTTAATCGAAGAGAGGTCTCGAAAGTATTCACCGTCCCCGGGGCAAAAAAACTCTAACTGAGCGTCATTGTCCACGGAAGTGATGGGTTTGTATTCGACCACTTTATTATTTTTAATTACCGTTTGAATGCATTTTTCGTCGAAAAGATCGAGTTCTGTTTTTGAACACTCCATAATTAATCGAAAATATCTTTTTTAGCTCTCTTGTTCCCTCTTGCTCTGGCGCCCACCTTCGAATGAAGTCGTTTACGCTTTTTAACCCTTTTTAAGCCACGTCCCTCGACCGCCTGAGTGACGCGCTTTTTAACTATATCACCGACTTTTTGACCGGGCTCACGTGTCGCTATGTCGGACAAAATGTGCGAACCTGTTTGTAACGCTTGTTTTCCCACCGCTTTCGCCCCCCTCATAAACAATGGTTTGACAAATCGAAATAACCCGCCCAAAAACGATCCGAGGCCACGTCCCCGTTGCATTTTATAACTGGCGTGATAGACGGGACCGATGTTTTCTCTCTCTCCCTCCATTGTTAAGACTAAGTCAAATTACTATCCCACGTATCTATTTATCTAGTTTTTTCTCTCTAAAATGTAAAATCGCTACAGTGGGCACGGGACCCGATTGAAAATTCACTCGTTCGCCAAACTTTGTGTATAAGCCTATACTTATAGAGTCAAAATTACATTTCTCAACGGGAAAATAGAATATAGGAAAGAACACGTGATGCGCGGTGGCGGAGGGGAACTGTATGATTCTAATCCATCTTACATACGAATCGCCTAGTAACTGTGGTCCTATAATGTCTGTGTACACAAAGACGGGTTCCGTTTCGATTGAAACAGAGCCGGGCAGTTTACGATTGGGTCTCAAAAAGACCCCCTTAATGTCCTCGCTCATTAAATCCCTCATATGTGTATTAACCGCATTAAGTGACTCTATGTTGGGTAGTCTGTTTCGAATGGTTGTAATTAAGTCTCCGATGCCCACATAGAGACGAACAGGAAATTCTATTTTAAATTTTTTTTTCGCCACCGTAAATGAAATTGTGTTTTTGAATCGTGTAGTTATGGGTGACTTGTCGGCGGTCCATGCACCCTTTTGTTTTTTAATCTCAGTTAACATTGTTTGATCGCGTAGAATGTACCATTGAAATTCAGATATTAAAACCTCTAGATCTCCTTTATCACTTATCGAGCTCTTAATTTTATTATAAAGCTCCTTAAAGGAGGTGAAATCTTGTTGAGGAAACGAAACACGACCCACTTGGGTCACCACGACGTTTGCCGTCAATTCTTTATCTTTTGATAAAATGTTATCTTCGAGAGTTTCAAAACCCACGGGATAGGATAATTCAGCTAGTCCCACCTCCCACCGGTCGTGTTCTAGCCGTATGGACTGTGCCAATTTTGTAGTATAGTAAGAGAGTGTATTATTCTCGTAATATTCGGCGCTCGAGTCCGACGGCAGTGCTACATAAAACTGACTCATATTTGTTTAATGTTAGACGCAGGCACCCAGCTGTTGAAAGAACTGTCGTATCCTTTCCACTTGACTAGATGATGTTGAATGCCCTTAATTCGCTTACTCTGTACTATTTTATCTATTTGAAAAATCGTTGGACGACGCACGCGAACTAGTTCGTAGTTATAAAAATGTCCCTCAATGGGCCGCCCTCGGAGATCCTGTAAGGAATAGACCGGTTGGGGAAGTCTAGGAATTACTTTAACTATGCTAAATATTTCTCGTGTAAAATTAGCCTCGTATCCTTTGTCAAAAATCATTTTTTCTTTACTTATGCGCACATGATCGCCCGCCTTGAACAAAATTTTCCCTACTTTAATTTTAGCCCACCGCTTTTGCAGGCGCAATAATATTTTAAGTACGTGAATAGGCTTGACCGAAGCCGGAGCCATTCCTATAGTCGAATGAACACTAGCGTTATAATTTTGAACTAGCTTGCCCAACACATCTACGTAGTTGTGAGTGTTAAATGCGGTGAAATATTTCCACATTTTAGTTTTCAGCGTGCGATTGAAACGCTCCACGACGGCCCCCTTTATATCCGGATTATGCAAATGATAAAAATGAACGCCCGCTTGTTTCAAAAATGTTCTAAATTTAGAATTTAAAAATTCCCTACCTTTGTCCGACTGAATCGAAAGGGGGCGTCGACCTTTTTTAAAAATCTGTTTTATAGCCACGGTGATGTCTGCGCCCGATTTTGTTTTAAGCGGTATAGACCACGCGTACTTTGAAAATACATCAATAATGTTTAGAATATAGTTGATGCCCCTGTTGTCCTTTTTAAAAGCTCTCATATCTACTAGATCAATCTCCCACACATCGTCGATATTGGCGACTCTGTACGGGTTACGTGGGAATCTTTTTCTTAAACTACGGTGTAGAGTGTACGCGTCCTGCCCTGTTAACCATTCGTCTACTTTTATTTTATCCAACCGACTGGCCTTTTTAAGTTTTGTGGCTGACGAGAAGGCCGAAGGTCGTGGGAGATTGTAATATAGTTTTTTTAACGTGGCGCTCATCTTAGCGTGTTCCAACGTGGTCTGGCGGGAAAAAGTTTAGAAATGACTGTTTTATATTTCAAACCTCTGCTGGACGTTATTTTCGCGTTTGGATCAAAGTTTTGTCGATGAGCGCTCGTGGCAATTAGTATGTCTTTATATTTTTTTAAATCACTCTCTGTAATTATATCTTTATTTACGTTTCTTTTGGTCAACAACTCCCAAAGTCCTTGCGTGCCTTTATAGTGTGTGTTACCCAGGTATATATCGTTATCGTCTACGGTGAAACTAGAATTGCCTATTTTAAAAGTATCCCCCTCTTTTCTAATTCCAAATACAGGGTCAGTAGACACTCTCCGGTGGACGTAAGGTGATAAATATTTTCCCGCTATGTTACCGAATAATTTGGAGGAACCTGTTTCAATTTCATCAGATTCTGATCTAGGCACAAAATATGACTCCCCTTCCACCCACCCACCCTCCTTCTCTGGCGAGTCTACACTAATAGGACTGCTTTGAAATGTGGCCTCGTCTGAAAGGAATCGAGGTGGAATCGCCGGCTGTCTCCTAGGTCGTTTTCTTTTTACTTTTCGTGTACCTCGGGCAAGGTCGACCAGTCTTCGTTTTAATACTGTGGGGCCCACGATGGGTATTTTAATTGGTTGTTTCGCTCTCTCCCTCTCTGTTAAATAACGCTGTTGATGTTTTCTAAAACTAGCCAATCTTTGATAATCGTCGACTTTTTTCCTAGATTTCAGAATTTTTTTCATCTGTACAAAATCGGTGGCGGCATTGTCATCGCGTTTATTGTGAAATAGTTCTGGCGGAACTAGAAGCATCTGTTTAAGTTGTGACATATTATTATTTAACCAATGCGCCTACGAGAGCTGAAAGAATAGCGGGTAGTATGATGCTCAAGAACCCGCCCGATTGAACGACTATATTTCTTTTTCTCTTCAACGAAACACCGCTGCTAGCCAATTTACGCATACAATTTTTATACTTTATTAATTTTCCCTTATCTCTTTTACTAATTTTAATATTATTGTTTAATGTGTTTAGAGCACATTCGCCGAGTGTTGTTATAACATCCGGGTCTACGACTTTAAGAATAGCTTTGCGCAATTTAGGACTGGCCGTTTTCAACACCCGCAGTACGTGTCTATTTTTCTTGACTAGTTTCATCTAGTAGTCTAGCGGGGACAAACACTTTGCAAACAGTGTCAAATATGTCCGTTTTGAAGCGCAGGCGTTCGTCCGTGTTCTGACTCAGATCAAATAGTAAATACCCGTGAGCGGATTCGGTTGCTTTCCTATAGATTCTTTGTATTTCGGACGGATTATCAGGATAAACTTGTCTAGCTAGATAGTTTATCTGTGTTTGATCACGCGGGTTTTTAAACACAACAATGTATTTAGCGTTAAGCGAGATGTCACGAGACTTACTCCCCTGATGGAAAAGATTTTGTGTGATCAGAATAACCGATAGGTTTCTATGATGACTCCCCCTGGTAAAAAGTTCACTAACTTTGTTAGAATAAACCTCGTTCATTAAATCGTCCAGTACGATGAGTTGAGGCCCGCCGGCCTTAAAATTGAAATTGTCCGGTACACCTTTGTGTAGTGTTACGTGACTAGATAATCGCGAGGGAATAGAATTGTTCTCACTAAAACACCATAGAATTCTATCAAATTTATCCACACTGCACACCTGTTTTAAATTTAACAGAAAATTTTCTACAAAAGTAGTTTTACCACAATTAGACGGTCCCGCTAATATCAGTGTGAAAGGGTGTACAAACACAGACATCGATGTGCACCCGTCTAGTGTTGGTATAAAACTAAAAAATAAAAATTACGATTTCAAATTTATAGTAGTGGTGGCGACAAACCAATCTTTAAGAAATTTTACGTTCGAAAGAGTACAAATTGAATTTAATTTTTTATATTTATGACCGAAACATTTATCATAATTATGATGGATCCTATCCTTCAGGGAGGGACACCCTAAGTCTATCATGTCAATAACAAGTTGACTTTTCTCCACAATTTCCATTAAAAAATTTTTCTTCTCCTCCCCCTTTACATAAATTATAGTAGACGCGAGAGTGGCCATTTTAAAAATTACCTTAAATTGATCGGCGCTCGTATCACCGTCGTCCCAATGGAGACCGTGGTGATTGTATGTGAGCCAATCACATTGTTTTTTAATATGCCGCGGTAATTTTGAAAAGGAATATGGCGACTTAAATGTATAGTGATGTACATCACTTCCACCAATAGATATTATACTACATTCTTTTATTATAAACTTATTGCATTCATCTTTAAATCCCTGAAAGTCTACAATTACATTGGTCATGTTGTCGATGTTGAACCAAAACTGTAATGGAAAAAACAAATTAACAGTCACTGTGTGAGGAGACAACTGTAAAAAAACAATTAACAGTCAGTGTACCAGTCACGTACATAAATATCACGGCTCGTCTACGACGATGTCAGACATTGATGACATTTTTTCTTTATAGACGGCGGTCCATCAATCTGCGTTACGCCCATATTATAATGTTCCAAACAATATTTATAATCTCTCAATTCGTGCTGCGTAGAGGGAGAGAGTAAGTTCCAAGCGCGATTTATATCTCTAGACGCGTATGTTTTAATAAATTCTATAGGTAAATTATTCAACTCCGCGGCAGACATCAGACACAAATCCTGCTTCTCAGAGTATGCGAGGATGGACGCGTTGATTTGATCCATTATACTAAATTACAATTACCGGTGACACGATCTTTTATAGTGATGTCACTCGATCCAAACCCTCCCTCCCCCCTCTGAGTGTTTGATAGCGAATCAGTGTGTTCAACTCTAGGGTAATCAATTTTCACGCATACTAGTTGAGCAATTTTATCACCCCTTTTAATTTTGAAAACAGTGTCGCCGTGATTAATGAGTAATACGCAAATATTACCACGATAGTCTTCGTCTATAACGCCGGCCAAAACATCTATGCCGTGGTGAAGAGCCAGACTAGATCGCGGAGATATTCTACCGTACGTTCCCGCCGGTAATATAATAGAAATATTTATCTTAACTAAACGCCTGCACGAGGGCTGTATACTACAATTGTAGGGACTTTTCAAGTCTAGACCTGCAGAGTGTGTGGTGGCTCTAACCGGCGATACGGCGTTTCTATTTAACTTTTTGAACTTTAATACAGATGACACTGGAATCAGAGAGAGAGAAGAACAATGTCAATATATATTTGACTGATAGTTTTCTATACCAGCGGCCGGGGTTAGCATCAACTATAGCCGTAGGGTACGGACGTGTTGTTATTCAATCTCCTACGTTTAGTGAACACAATATTATAATTTTTTCTCTCCAACTGGGAGACGACGATGGCGCCTCTTTTTCTTTTAATTTTTCGTGGGTTAGTCACGTGTACGGGGTCCATGTCTTTCAAAATCATGTCTTTAATACTAGTAAAGTTTACAATCTTTGTGTTTTCATAGTTAAGTGTTATACCCTGACTTTGGTGGTGGACCTGTATTCGTTCGTCTCTGGGACAAACACATTGTAAGAATAATTTTTCGGTCCACCGGAAACAAACTCTGTAATGTACGCGCTCTCAGAGTAGGCGGTCAGCTCGTTTGTCATGTCGCCCAACTTGTCACCGGTCGGTATCGTGTACGTGTCTGACGGTCTTATCACACTTATAATAGAGTCTGTGTCACAGTAAAGACAAGAAGAGCCCAAGTGCCTGAGATATGAATACAATTTCATACGAGCACCGGTGGTCACATACGCCGCTATAGGCACGTTGACCGTATCCAGGGGGAGTACGGCCTCTTCACGGTATGTCCACGAGACGTAAGCAACCTCGTCATTGGGGAAAATAATGTTGTGAACCTCTTTACCGGGGGTGGTGAGTAGGGAGAAAAAGTCTTTTGGGTTGTTCACAATTGTGGTCTGCGTTTTGTTCTCGTTCAATGCAAATCGTCCCCAGAAAGAGTTTAAACACAATTTGGCGAGTGCGCGCTTTCCTGGATTTTTAACAATTTCGTTTTTATCCAGCACTATTCCCTCTGTTTTGTAATACTCGCTAACGTAGTTGTCTTTGTCTGCGTCTGTTTTCACCCATCCAGGGTATCCAGACGCCTCCTGTTTGATCTTGAGGAACTTGTTTATATACTCTACAAACAGTCCCCCTTCTTTGGTCTGAGGATCGAACTGGGTAATTTTATATTCCCAAAATTCATGTACTCTAACCATCTTGTAGCCCATTTCTAGCGCTAGTCGAACCTCGTCCACTATCCATGTGCCTGTAATAGTCCTGTCAGAGTCGGTGTGTAAACAATCCCCTTGGTTCATCTCGTTTGCACAAGAGGAGCATAAACAAAACATTAATTTTGATTGTGTCTTGTAGGGCAGTACGGGGTGATACAAATTTCTAGGAGGCAAAATAGTGCATTTAATTATCCCCTCTCGGTCTACCACGTCGCCAGGGCAATCGTCGGCGACAAAAATATTTATAGGGTGACCTACAGGAAATTTAAAATATTTGCATACCCAGGGATATAAACTGCAGACATCAAGATAGCCTATTTTTTCGTCGGGGTTTGTCTTATAGTGTAATGTCATAGACTCACAACGTCCACCGTACAGTGCATCACGTGGATTGAGTGGGGCAGTTTGAATCATAGGGTGATTGCTTAGCTCTAGATCTAGTTGTGTGTCTTCAGTCAATATTTTGTCGAAGTCACACTCTTTCATAGTTGTAACAGTGTACCCTGCGGCTCTAAATGCTCGATCTCTCAAAAGAGTGCACTCGTATCGCTCGGTGAGAGTCTCTTTCGTCCCTGTTATAGTCGCGTCACGGTTCGAAAGACATGTACACCCGTGGAAGAAACAACCGTCAAACTCAAAAATCTCTCTCGTCGCGTCACAGTAGCCGTCCACTTTCCTACCCAAAATTTCTATCTCACGCCCATTGAAGGCGTGCCGAATATCGGGGCGGGTTTTCTCCAGATAGACTAACCATTTTATGGCTTTCATAGACTGTCTGTCACCGCACCTGTAACCCCCCTTGGGCAGGATGGCTATCGTATCGGGGGCTAAGAACAGTTTTCTAAATAATCTATTGCATGCCGACGAGATTGTGATAGATTCTCTAAAAACGTCTGTCGAACCTATATTTAGAAATAAATGACGAAATGTACGACAACCCTTGCGTAATACATTTACGTCATCCACACAATAGGCCTCCAACTCTGCCTTATTATTAAATATATACCCCTGCCGCAGTTTGTCAGCGTGCCATACCATAAAGTCTTTTCGCTCATCCGGTTTCATATAATCCGCACCAAACATTTCGGGACCGGGCATCTCACCGATATAATTTAAATTATTTTCTGTATTAAACAAATAGGGTAGTGTCCTTTTTTACAGTCTAGTCCAAACGCTTTAGGGATCTGTCTCAGTGGCATGGGGAGGAAACATAGGCTGTCTTTAAATTGTATGTGGTCCATTGTCATGCAGAGTATTTTAGTTCCGTCCGCGATAATTTTAGGGGTGCAGTTTAGTGATAGAAATCTATTTAGGATAAATATAGCGTCAAAGGCTTTGGCATTATGCCCAAGACAAACAATTTTATTTGCAAACGGCCTCGGTTGTCTCAGGTAGTCGATGAAGCCGTCTACCGGATTATCCCAAAAGGAATGAGATCGTTTCCCGCATTGGTCACAATCCTCGTCCATATTATCGTTAAATTCACATTTTACACAATAGTGCTGTACATGAAGAAAATTCGGTTGGTGAACAAAGCAATCGCTGGCTATAGCTCTTTCTTGTCTAGTCTCGAAATCATAAAAGACCATTAGATATTTATCATCAAGCTCCTTCCGACTCAACACCTGCATATAACAACGATGCGGGTTTTCTTTGTTCTGTTTACACGTTGCGCAGTATGATTTAAAACATTCGTGATTTCTCCCCTTTGTTTTATCACAGGTAATACACACCTGTCTTAAATCACAAACTGTTTTCTTACCGTCAATTTTATTCGATTTATGGCTATTGAAACAAGCGGCAGACCTAAATAATCTGTTACATTCAGTGCAATACACATTTTTTTTTTCATTTTCATACAAACACGGAGGTATGGACATACATTTGGGGCAAGTACTCTTACATAAATGTCTTGCACCTCTTTCAAAACCGGTATTACATCCGTCGCAGAAATACCGAACGGAAAATGCCGCCGCCATATTGATTATTACGTTAAAGTGATGCGTGACGTCATCGTACAGTAGGTTAATGTACCTACTAGAAGACGACACCCCCTCATACCACAATCCGTTGACCGTCGAGAGGGTATTATACACGCGTAATTTATATTCATCACCAAAATAACGCTGAAATTTATCGAGATGTTCGCGCCCTCCTCCACCGGATAAATCTACGCGAGTTTTTGCGAGAAGCTCGTCTACAGCATTATTAATTTTACGCCCCTTAATATACGATTTATAATTAATATCATTTGTGATTTTGGCTATCGCTATTACTATAGCGTGCGCCAAACAATTCGTCAATGATTTAACAACGACAATGCTCCTTTTATGATGACTCAGATAATCGTTTGGAAGGCACCTTCTTTTTAATGCTCTCTTACCGTTGCCCATAATCATTTTGATATGATTCACTTTAATCCTCAACACATCGGCTATACTAAATCTGGCATTACTCTGAATAACTTTTGTTAATGTATTCATAATACTGTTCACATCAATTTGATCACATCTACGGTACGAAACGCCGACCGGTTTATCGAGGTTATTCTCCGTGTTCGTGATCGTGAGTCCAATTAAATCGTATGGTGCCGTACCTCTAAGCAAGTATGCTAATAGACTAGAGAAACACGTCATTAGATAATGCATCGGACTCACGTTCGTAATCAAAGGCTTGAATTGAACTAAAATGTCCCTGCCTAAGGTGTTGAACCGACTGTAAGTTCGTCCTGTCTCTCTTATTATGGTAAATGTGTCGTCAGTGTTTGTACGTGGGGCATAGTCAAAAATATGATTTCGTTGTCTGTTAATGTCTGACGTAGACGGTCCGGCATTGACAATAGATTCGTCAAGTGTAAATGTTTGTTCCTTAGACACTAAAAAAGAAAAAAGAAAACTAATTGTTAGTTTAAATAATAAATTTGGAAAAGAGAAACGCATAAAAAATATTTAAAATAAAAACAAATAAGTACAGAAAAATATAAAATATTAGTTTAACTAATAAATTGAATACTAGAGAAATAATAGTAAAATTATGCTTACTTTTACCAGAGAGCTTGGTGCTGTTTTTTACGTGACAACTTCTTTTCACCCGACAAGATGCCAATGAAATGATAACTTGGTATAGTTAAATTCTCCTTTTATAGGCCTCCAGCTGAATGTGTTTTTCTGAACACACCTTTCAAAATCATGCGTGTGTTGATTTCCGCACCACACCTTTCGCCAACGAGCTGAATATCTAATTAAAAAGAAACGTGCCTGGCCTTGGTCTCGCTTCTCTACGACTAGCTGGTAGTAAGTTGAATACTTAATAGAAATCAATCAATAAAATTACATAAGAAATCGCCCTTGTCATCGATAAAGAAAAGGAGATCCGGAAATTCACTTCTTTGATAGATCAAGGTGGTCAAATTGTCAACTCACTCGATAATCAATATGAACAACAATGAGGTATTTACCGACAGCGAGGTAAGTCTTGACGGTAAAAGAGATTAAACAGAGTAATTCTTTTTCAAAAAGTATTTTAAGTTTCATTCAATTAATTAGATTTTATTTTCAAAAAGTATTTTAAGTTTCATTCATTTGATTAGATTATATTTTCAAGATCCTTTAGAATTTAAAAAATGAACTCAGCACAGTCTATTGTAAGACAGGATATAGTTAGGAAATATGAAAATGTACATTATAATAACATATAAATCAGACAAAAATTGTATATTTTATTTTATAATCAATAAACCAAAATACATTTTATATATATATATATATATATATTATTAGCCCTGGAACAATTGTAAAACAGGATATAGTTAGGAATTATGAAAATATACATCCAAATAATATTTAAATCAAACAAACATTGTATATTTTATTATATTTTATTTTATAATCAATAAACCAAAATACAATATATATATATATATACATAGGTTCTATATTATTACCCCAAAATCTTTTAAACATCCTCCTATAATTGAATTTGAAAAATAACTGGTTTGTTCTAGGTATATTTCTACTGCTTTTTCTTCTATGTATTCTTTAATTACTAACAAACAACCTGGGTTTGATAATTTATGCGGAAAAGTCAAAGCATAATCAGTAAATCAATAAAACAAAATACATATATATATATATATATAGGTTCTATATTACCCAAAATCTTTTAAACATCCTCCTATAATTGAATTTGTAAAATAACTGTTTTGTTCTAGGTATATTTCTACTGCTTTATCTTCTATGTATTCTTTAATTACTAACAAACAACCCGGGGTTTGATAATTTATGCAGAAAGTCAAAGCATAATCAGTAAATCAATTAAACAAAATACAATATATATATATATAGGTTCTATATTACCCAAAATCTTTAAACATCCTCCTATAATTGAATATGTAAAATAACTGGTTTGTTCTAGGTATATTTCTACTGCTTTTACTTCTATGTATTCTTTAATTACTAACAAACAACCATGGTTTGATAATTTATGCGGAAAGCCAAAGCATTCGTATGTTGCTAAATCAGTTAAATAATTCGACACTTTATATACACGTTCATAATTGCATCCTGTAGAACTATCTACGACTGATGAACACGGCAAATCTTTTAAACATCCTCCTATAATTGAATTTGTAAAATAACTGGTTTGTTCTAGGTATATTTCTACTGCTTTTTCTTCTATGTATTCTTTAATTACTAACAAACAACCTGGGTTTAATAATTTATGCAGAAAGTCAAAGCATAATCAGTAAATCAATTAAACAAAATACAATATAGGTTCTATATTACCCAAAATCTTTTAAACATCCTCCTATAATTGAATTTGTAAAATAACTGGTTTGTTCTAGGTATATTTCTACTGCTTTTTCTTCTATGTATTCTTTAATTACTAACAAACAACCTGGGTTTGATAATTTATGCAGAAAGTCAAAGCATAATCAGTAAATCAATTAAACAAAATACAATATATATATATACAGGTTCTATATTACCCAAAATCTTTTAAACATCCTCCTATAATTGAATTTGTAAAATAACTGGTTTGTTCTAGGTATATTTCTACTGCTTTTTCTTCTATGTATTCTTTAATTACTAACAAACAACCTGGGTTTAATAATTTATGCGGAAATTCAAAGCATAATCAGTAAATCTATAAAACAAAATACAATATATATATATATATAGGTTCTATATTACCCAAAATCTTTTAAACATCCTCCTATAATTGAATTTGTAAAATAACTGGTTTGTTCTAGGTATATTTCTACTGCTTTTTCTTCTATGTATTCTTTAATTACTAACAAACAACCTGGGTTTGATAATTTATGCGGAAAAGTCAAAGCATAATCAGTAAATCAATAAAACAAAATACAATATATATATATATAGGTTCTATATTACCCAAAATCTTTTAAACATCCACCTCCATTTCGTTACTCCAATCTTCTTTAATGTCTTTTTGTTTTTTCAACTCCGACTCTACATGTAGAAACTCCCAAGAAACATATTCGCAACAGGTTCTTCCAAACTGTGGACAGTAGTTATGTGGTGATGGCTTGAAGCAATTTTCTGCACAGATGTGGTATCTCGTTGTGACATTATTTGGATAGAGTTCGCGGTGTCCTTCCAAAATAATTGAATTTGTAAAATAACTGGATTGTTCTAGGTATATTTCTATTGCTTTTTCTTCTCTGTATTCTTTAATTACTAACAAACAACCCGGGTTTGATAATTTATGCGGAAAGTCAAAGCATTCGCATGTTGCTAAATCAGTTAAATAATTCGACACTTTATATACACGTTCATAATTACGTCCTGCAGAACTATCTACGACTGATGAGCACGCCATGTTGAAGATTATACATCTATCATATAATTTGCACGGCTTTTATAGTAAACCATTTCAATGTGTTTTCCTGAATAGACCTTCATCTTAAGCATGTGTGTGTTGATTTCAAATGTAGTTGGCCTTTCAGCAGTGACATGAATATCTAATTAGAAATATACGTGATCAGCCTTGGCCGTTATAATCTCGTCTCGATGGTTGAATACTTTTTGTGGCCTGAATATCTAATTAGAATATACGTGATCGTCCTTGGTCTCACTTCTCTATGACTACCTGGTAGTGAGTTGAATACATAATTAGAAATATGGATAGACGATGTTTACCTTGAGAGCTAGACAGTACGCTATGTATTTAAGACGTTAAAATTATTAAAATTGAATCAGTTGAAGACTTGTGTTTAAACAGCCACCTACATTAGACTTCGATCTAGTCGACGCTTCTGAGACAAACCTACAAGCTAGGCGGGGTGATCTGAGTGCAGATTAAATCAAGGTAATTTATAATTTCTTTATTTATTTTTTAAAAAGTTTCTGTCTTCTTATTATTTTCTATAATATATTTGTTTGAATTTTTTCAAGATATGGACAAGTTTATACATGACTTCAACTCAGCCAAGACCAACGACATTCAATATATTTCTCTAAGAAGTTTAAAGGAGAATACAATACTAGATATTATATCTTTTAATGAAATAGATACAAAGTTTGGCAGATCTATTTACGTAAATGCTTATTTACAAGACAATATCGTAGGGTTCTTTCTACCTAAAAAGTTTTCAAACATTTGTAAAAAAGATCATATTGACCTTGTAAATGGATCAAAGTCTGTATTAATTTATGAAGGAATAGGGGTTGACAGTTCTATCAAGCTTAGGATTGAAACAAAATCATGTCAATAGTTTTAATATTTGGTAATCCTGGTTAAAAATTAAAACATTATTTATAATTAATCTTGGTAATAATGGTTAAAAATTGAAATAAAAGTAACTACTAAACACTTTTTAAAATTATACTATGTAACAAATATATATTGTATGTGAAATCTGTATATGTTTTTATTATAATTAAATGTGAAAAAAAAACTTGTATTTTATTTTTCATTTCTAGTAATATTTGTAGACAATAGCCCCGCCTCCAAATCGTTTGTAGACCCATCCGATCCTATCCCATATTTTGACTATCTGTCACTGTATGACGATCTTTGTATTTTTATGGATATCAATAATAAATTGTGAAATATGTATATTTTTTTATAATAATTAAATGTGGAAAAACTTGTACTTATTTTTTCATTTCTAGTAATATTTCCCTCTCAGTTAAATTATATATTTGTAGTAAAAGCCATACAACATTAAAATACAGGGTTTTCTCTTTATAGAGTATACCCAAAATAAAACATGACGATGGTTTATGCTCTCATAAAATAATAATTCAATAAATTTGAAAATGTCTGTGACGTCAATGTCTAAAATAAAGGTTTTCTCCTTTATAGAGTTTATCCAAATAAAAAAACATGGCAAGTAGTGATGGTTAATAATAATTAAATAAATTTGAAAATGTCATAATCCTGTGACGTCAATGTCTAAAATACAGGTTTTCCAAATAAAAAACATGGCAAATAGTGATGGTTAATGCTCACACTCAAATAATAATTCATTAAATTTGAAGACGTCTTAATCCTGTGACGTCAATGTGACGTCAATTGAAAACGTCACTAGCATACCAATATTTTAGTTATACCATAGTCTCATACGTCAAATTATGAATAATTATCGAGGGAACATACCCCAGCTAATACTACTGTCAGCATTCTCTTTCTTCCTTTCTAGTTCATCACGTTATAAAAAGCCAAGCTAGCACTTCTTAGCACGTGCGTCCACTCGAGTTACGTAAATCAAAACAAACATTCAAACATTGATTGGGGGCTATTATATATTTATTTATTTTATTGAAATAAAATATACGCGGAAAAGAAAAATATATTATTATTACTTTCATCACCATAAATATTATCATATAAGGAATACCCCTATATAATTAACTAATCAATATATTTTACCGGCCTTTTTATTACTAAATATTATCTCTCTATTTATTATGATTTAGTTTTAAAATTTGTCTCGTCATAAATATTTTACCCTATCAATTCATGTAATATTTTCTTGTACTATTTTATTTAGTATGACCTAACAATTAGTTATTTTGTATTTACTTTTCATCGGTAGCCTGATGACAGTGGTTGGATTATTTGGCTACCATTTTTATCAAGGAAAATTAAATAAAAATGTTTAAAAATATACATCTTGACATGGACTCCCATCGATAATCTGTGAAACATTAAAGATTCAAGTTTCGAAACTATAGTAGTGAACGTATAAAATATTAAATTGCATTTTATTATCAATATTTAAAAATAGTCGTGAAAGATTACTCAATAAATTGTATTGTTGATATAAGAGTCCCAAGTTCGATTTCTGGCATGGATAAACAAAATATTTGGTAAAATGTATGCTTTCTTTTTCAAAGTGATGATAAAAAAATTAGCCCCATTCTGTGACAGCGTTGTCTAACGCGCTACTCTCATAGTAGACTAGACTGCCGATGAAGGGGAGATCAAGGTTCAAATCTTGATTGGGTGTACTGAGGGCTTATTCAAAAATAGTTTTCCTCCCTCCCTCAACGTAAATTCGAGTATATTTTCTTTAAAATATAACCTTCCTCATCCTTAAAACCACTAACGTAATTAGTACATAAGCGTATAACCTGAACGGGTAGTAAGACGTGGTGTTAAAAGAAAATATAATAATTAATCAATGACTGGGAGGGTGGCTGAGGGTTTGATCTGTTACATTTAAGTTTTATATATATATATATATATATTTTTTTTTAGCACCGCGTCTTACTACCCGTTCGTGTTATACGCTTTAAGTACTAATTACGCCAATTGATTAGGAAAAGGGAAGGTTGAATTAGAGGAAGTGAAACCACATTTGCGTGGAGGGAGTGTGTAAGACCATTTAGGAAAAACCACCCTCAGTTCACCCGACAGAGATTCGAACCTCGATCTCCCCGTCCTCAGCAGTCGAGCTCAACACCACAAGCGCGTTAGCCAACTACGCCACCGAGTCGGGGTCTATTTAAGTTAGTTTATAAGTTGTAGTCTGATATAATCAGTCGGTTTAGAAAGTGCACGTTAAATAAAATAAAATATTGTTTATCCTCTTACATGTTTCAGACAGTTTGAAGTGATCTAACACCATTTAAATAAATCGTAAGAACAATAACTGTACTTATAAAAATATTTTTTTTTTTTAATTTAAGGAATTTATGTTACACCCGGTAAAAGTTTTCAAGAAAAGTAAAAAAAAGTCGACATAAGACAGGCATTGGAAACAAGGAGGACATGCATTTTGTATTCTTTAGGGAAGAGCTGTGAAGTTAGTTGTACTCTTTAACAAACTCACTGTCGTGTGGAGAATGTTTCAGGTGGTTTGAGGAGCTGGGGGTGGGGGTGGAAGAAGGGATGCTGGAGAGATTTGGTTCATATCCCAAACAGGCACAGCTTTGGGACCAACCGTTGTACTTGTGATGGAACTCTTGCTTCGGTGACATTCGAGTTATCTTGCTTCTCCTTTCTCTCATTCTCTCTCTCTTTTTTTTTTAAAGAATAATTTTCTTGTTCTCTTGTTTTGCTTTCGTCCTTGTTCGGTATTCTACTGTGTCTCTTCTCTATTTTTGGTTTTT
>JBCFYV010001413.1:0-43543 GCA_039000515.1 Timema cristinae | reverse complement strand
TTTATGTTTTGGGGGGAAAAAAATATTTCCCCTTTTTAAAAACCTTTTTTATGTGAAAATAAACATTTCTTTTCCAAATCAAATGCTAGGCAAAAGTCTTTTTTTAAGAAAAATTTTAAACACATTTAATTTTTTTTTATTTACTCAAAAAAGGTTCAACTTCCCCCATTAATTAAAGCATTTTTCTTTTTAAAACCCTTTTTTGGGATAAAAAAATAAAAATTTTTTATTTTAAAATTTTTTTTTTTTTCCAATCACATTAACCCCTTTTTAAAAATTTTTTTCGCAAGTTTTGAATTATTTTGAATTTTTTTTTTAAAGTTTTACACCCACTCGCAACCCTTACTTGTATTACTTGAGGTTTTTCTTTTAGGAATTTTTCAACAAACCCCAATATAAAAAAAATTGACATTTAAAAAACAAGACCAAATAAAAACCAGAATAAATAAAAAAAAAAAATAAATTAAAAAAAAAATTTGAATATTAATCCTTAAAAAAAAAAAATGAAAAAATTAAAAAAAAAATATACAAAAAACAAAAAAAACAAACATTTAAACACCACAATTCCAATTATTATATATTAAATATTATTCAAAAGATGTTTAAAAATTTTAAATATAAAAAATGTTTAAAAACTAAGAATTAAAAAGGGGGAACAAATAATATTTTTTTGAAAAAGTTTAATAAAAAAAAGGGGGAGTTAATGGAAAATTTTTTATAAAAAAAATTGAACTTTTTTTGTTTTTAAAAATAAGGCCCCCATTTAAAGGCAAAAAGTTGACATTTTTTAGGTTGGGGTTAGGTAACAAGGTATTCTTCCTAATCAGAAATTGGAATTTTGAAAAAATTTTTTTTTAAATAAAAAAGAACGATGGTTTAGTCCGGTATTAATATCCCCCCCAAAAATGTGGAGGTAGAAAAAACTCCCAGAATATTTGTTGGTACAGAAAGGAAAAGGGGGTTTCCCAAATTTGATGGAGGATAAATTTTTTTAACTTTTAAATAAGGAGAGGCCAAAAGGGAAACAGGTCAAGGAAGACCCACTGGATTTTCAAAAAAAAAAAAGGTGAGTAAATCACCCCTCAAATTGAAAAAATTAGGGAAAAAATCCCCATATTTGGAAATTTTTTGTTAAAATTTGATTTAAATTAAAACAGAAAAACATGTTTTGTAAAAATAATTTTGTAAAAAGTAACTTTTTTGTAGAAAATTAAAAGGAATTTTAAAATACAGAAATATTGTTTTTGTTAAAAGTAAAAACAATGGAAGAAAACAGACAAATTGTGTGAGTTTTAACAACTTTTTAAGTAAAAAAAAGGACAATTGTCTTGAGAACGAGAGGCAATTAAAACAGATAAAACTTGAAAGGGGTAGTAACTCTTAATACTAAAAAAAACAACATTTTGTGTTAAAATTTTAGGGAAAAACAACAACATTGTCTGTTATTAAAATGATGGAAAGGTAAAAATTAAATGAATACAATAATTTTTCGTTTAAAAATAAAAACGAGGGAAAATGTAAAAAAAGATCATTTTCTGTAAAGTAAAAAACTTGATATAATGTAAATCAGCACATTTGTAGAGAACTCTTTGGAATAAAAAATTTAAGACAAAATGTCGTTATAACTTTAAGGGAAAATGTAAAAAAGAAAATAATTCTTTTAGAAAACAAAAAAAGGGAAAAGAAAAATACATAAAACATTGTAGTGTTTGTAACAAACTTTGGAATGAAATACAGCAGTATTGGGGGTTTAGAAACCCCAACTTTATGGTAATTAAATAAATAAAAAAAACATTTTTGGGGGGTAAAACGTCTTATGGCAAGTAAATACAAAGAAAATTGTTTTGGGAGTAAACTTTTGATGGAGGTAAAAAAAAAAAAACTTTTCCCTTTAAAAACTGAGGAAGGTTTTTCGAAACCTTGTTTTGGGGTAAAAACTGAGGTAAGTAATGGGAAATAAATAACATTTATTAAAATTAATAACAATTAATTAAAAATAAAAAATTTCTTGAATAAAACTTAAAAGAAAATGAAAATACAGAAAACATTGTGTTATTTAAAAAACTTATTTTGTAAATAAAAAACAAACTTGGGATGTGCAAAGGTAAGTAAAAAAGACAACATTTTCTTTGGAAAATTCTGGAATTAAAACGAAACTTTGTGATATTAACAACTTTGGAATTTCGTAAAATTTTCAGGGTAGTAACAATTTTTAGGTATTGTAAATAAAGGAACTTTGTATTGTATTAACAACTTGGGGTTAATTAGTTAAGATAACTTTGACGTGAAATAAAACAGGAAGAAAATACGTTGTTTATTTATTAAAATATTTAATTAAAACGATAACTTTTTTTTATAACATTAAATGGTACTAAAAAAAAAATTTTTTTAATAGTGTCCTCAGTTTTTAAAACAGACAAAATTTGGGTTAGAATTTAAATTAAAATGAAAAGAAAAAAATTGGGGTTGTATAAAAACTTTGGTTTTGAAAATAGGTTTTGTCGTGTAGAAAACGAATTAAGTAAATAAAACTTTTTGTTTGTGAAAAGATGGAAAAAAAGACAACTTTGTCAAAAAAACCAATTAAAAAAAAAAGCAACAAATTGGTTTAATTGTTTAAAGAAATAAAAAAATTTTTTTGATTATAAAAACGTATGTTTGTTACAGACAAAAAATTTTTGTTATTTTAATATCGAGGGACATAATATTAAAAATTTTTGGGCTGATTTTTACTTAATTTTTGTCATATATGTAATTACTTTGTATTGAAGAAATTCTTTTAAAAAAAAAAAAATTTTTTTTTAGTATGCCCTTTAAGTTTTTACCCTATTTATTTCTTTAAATTTTTTTAATACAAAATATCCAAACTTAAACTGGAAAACTTTTTCTTGTGGTGAAATTTTAGGGCAAAATTTTCTTTTTAAACTTCCAAATAAAACTAAATAAAATTTAATTGTTCAATAAATAAAAATTTAAATAAATAAAAATTTTTTTTTTAATTTATTTTAATATATTATTTTATAAAAAATTTAAAAAACGGTTTAATTAAATTTCGGGTTAAAATTACAAAATTTGAGGGGTAAAAAAACTAATAACTTATTGACCCAAGTTTTGTACTTACGTGGCGTAAATTGGAACCGGGCGTCCCCACGGGAAACGCCCACGGGAACACCCCCTAGCCCTCCCCAATTCCACCGAAACATCCTTGGCCATTTTGGTTTAAAAAAAATTACCCTGTTTCCCCTTTGATAAAATCACAAATAAATTTTAAGGGGTCCCCAAAAAAAAAATAAAATTTTATTAATTCTACCGGGGGGTTAATTAAATTAAAAATTGAATTTTAAGAAAACATTGAGTAGCCGGGGGGTGAAAGTGATTAATAATTTTTACCCAAAATACCTTTTATTATATCCCCCCCTTTCCCATTTTTAATATAAAATTTAAATTTCCGTTAAATCTTTTGATTTAGAACTAAAAATAAAAATATAAAAAAATTTTTTAAAGTAGTAAAAAAAGTTAAAAGTCAATAAATTTTTCAATATTTTTTTTTTAATTGTAGATTTTTACCAAGGGGGTTTAACAATTTTTTTGCTCAAAAATTGCCCTATATAAATTTTTCCAAGAAAAACTCCCAAGGCTAATAAAATTAAAAAATGGTTGGGGAAATTCAATGGGTGCATGGGGAAAGGGGAATTTAGACCATAAAATTAAGAAAATTCACTTCGACCCCACCCCAAAAGCCCGCGTTCCCCATGAACTTTTGACATTTCAAAAAAAAAAAAAATTTAAAAAAAATGTATTTTAAAAGACTCCACACTTATTTTTAGAGACGAAATAAACATATTACAAAAAACCTTTTAATATAAAATTTTCAAAAAAATTTCAAAATTTAAAAGTGATAAAAATGGAAGCATATCCCCTTTGGGGCGTTTAACTTTGATATTTAATTTTGGTGGGGGACCAAACCTTATTTCGGGGAAAACCCAAAATTTTTTTAAAAAATTCCAAAAAAAATTTTAAAAAAACAAAAATAATGAGCCCGAAAAAGGAAAGGGCCCCACCATTTAAAATTTTTTGTTTGTATTGACCCTTTCCAAAAACCTGAATGCTAAAAAATTAAATTTTTGGGAAATTTAAATAAAACCAATAAAAAACACAAATTTTCCTTTTTCCGGCTTTATTTTGGGTTTTTACCTTTTAAGGAATAAAAATTTTTTTTTGGAATTGCCTTAAGGGGAACGGATGAAAAAAAACCTCCTTTTATTATCATAAAAACCCCTGTCCTTTTCCTTCCCCCCCCATCCCAGTTTTTAAAAAAATAATTTTTGAAAAGGTTTAATATACAAAAAAAAATTTAATTCCAAAATTTTTTTAAAAGTACAAATTTAAAATTTAAACCAAAAAATTTTTAACAAAAAAAATTTAATTACTAAAAATTAAAACTTTTAACCCCCTTTTAAAAAAATTCGCCAAAAAATAATAATTAAATTTTAAAAAAAAATTTTTTTAAAAACTTTTTTATTCTACAAAACGCTGGCAAATTTTAAAAATGGAACACCCTTTGGGGCGGGACCCGGAATACTCCTAACCAGTTTTTTTCCCCAGAAGTTTTTGTATAATAAATAAAATGGGAAAAAAAAATTTAAGAAAAATTGGTGCTTGGTAATTTAAAAATAGGCAAGTTAACATTATAATAAATCTAAGATTTTTTTGTTTTTTTCAAATTTTTTACTCCAAAAAAATAAAAATTAAAATATTTTTAAATCCAGGAAAAAATAAAATAAGGGAAGGGGAACCAAAAAGTGGCTTAAAAAAAATTAATTAAAACAATAATAATTTTATTTTTAAATTTTTTAAAATAAAATATAATAGAAATTTAAAAACTAGGGGAATTAAAAAATCACCCCCTCCCAAATCTGTAGGGCAGTTTCAAGTTAAACTGTTCCCCAAGTGTTTAAAAAAATTTAAAAATTTTTTTAATTTCCTTCTTTTTTCCAAAAAAGGTTTGGTATTTTAAAAAATAATCGTGAAATTTCAAAATAAAAAAACCATTTAAGTTAAATAGTTTCTTTGTCCGCCATTTTTACAAATAGTGTTCAATTTTTTTCACCAAAAGGAGAGACCTTTGTTGTGAAACACCCAAATCAAAGTCGCTACATACATACTTGGGGCCAGGATTTTAAACGGGGTTAAAACCATTTTTTTTATTTAGGAAATTACAAATTTTTTACCCAAAGCCCCCGGTTCTGGTCCATTTTTTGATCCCTGGTAAAAATCCCCCTTTAGGCCTCTTTTACGAACTTTAAAACAAAATTTTTTTAGGGCCTGAATAAAATTATCAAAAAAAAATTTAAAGGGCACTAAAAAGTTTCAGTTTTTCCTTTAGAGGGCCCACAGCAAGGAAATTTCTTTAAATACTTTCAAAAAGCCCTTTTGTTTGGCCATACTGGGGACGCCCGCACCCAAGTTAGGAGAAACCCTGAAAAGGGAGGCAAAAAATTTAACCCAAGGGTGTCTTGTTTTTCCTTTTTGTGACCTTGGTAAAAAATTTTAATAAATTCCCTTTCCCCCAAAAAATTTTTCAAACCAAAAGTTTTGGGTTGCCAAAAAACAAAAAAAATAAAATTTTTCCAGTTTTTTCCCAAAACCTTTAAATGGAACTGCAAAAAAATAAAAATTTATCTAATAATAAAATTTTTTTCCATAGCTTTTATTAACCCCGAGAAAAATATAATTAAATCTTAAAAATGCCATTACTAAACAAAAGTAAATGTTGGCCCAGCCCAGAAAAGGTTTTTTTAGTATCTTCAAACCTTTTGTTTTCAAAATCCCTTTCCCAAAAAATCTAATCAAACTGGTGTTAAAAAACGGTCCACCCCAAAGTACCTAACAAAAAACAACCTTTGGCCTTGCCCACCAAAAAAATTAAAGGTGTAAAACCCCCTTATAAAATTTAAACAAAAGCGGTTTCAAAACCAAATTGCCAACTAAACCAGTACTAAAATAAACAAAATTAACCCCCACAAAAAAAAAAAGGCTTTTCAATCAAGTACCTCTTAAAGATTTAAAGGGGAACCAAAAACACCTTTGTTTTTACAACCATAAAAAATTTTAAACCTCTTGTAACTAACTGCAGGAAAAAATTGGGACTTTTAAAAATTTTAATCCAAAACTTTTAACTTGGAAAAAAACCCAAAATGCCCCAAATAGGGTCTGTGCCAATATTATTTCCCTAACTAATTTATTGAAAAAAGTTTCGCGTACCTCCCCCTTTAATTTTAGGGAAAAATTTGGAAACGAGGAAAAATTTTTTACAAAAAAAAAAAAAAACTAAGAAAAACCAAAATAAAAAAATGAATTAAGTAATTTAACTAAAGCTAAGGTTTGGAGGGGCTAACAAGTAAGATCTTGGGGGGAGGGGGGGGGCCCAGGAAAAAAGTCCTCCCCCGGCACGTCCCTGCCGGGGGGATAATAAGTAAACCCTTGTGGTAGAATGTTAATTAAAAATTTAGATGTAGGGTAAAGACCCTGGTGTTCGGGGTGTGGGAGATTAAAAAAAGTTTGATAAAAACACTCTTGTCAGGCCAGATCAAATTTTCATCCTACATTTGAAACCCAAATAGTGCTTTTAAAATCCCATTTGGGTCAACGAAAAAAATTTTATTTTAAAAAAATGAAACGATTTTAAAAAACTTTAAATTTAATTTAAAAAAAAAAATCAATTTTTTCAAAAATTTTTAGGAATTAAATTTCCACCTCCTTTCCCTTTCTGCTTTTTTTAAGGAAGAGAAAAACCAAAAAGGGGAACCCATCAAGGTTTTAAAAAACTTTTTGTCAAAAGGTTTTAAAAATTAAAATGATTTTTAAAAAAATTTCAATTAAATAATTGTATTGGTCCCTAAAAATAATTTTTTTTTATTTTCCCCATGGGCTTTTTGACTAATTTGAGGATGATTGGGAAATTTTACTCACTAAGAAAAAACAAAAAGAGTAAAGAGAAATTATTTTAAAACTAGTATATAAAACATTTTTAAAGTGTTCAGTATAAAAAAATTTTAATGTTTGCTTGGAAAAAATTTTTAAATTTCACTTTTTTCTTGTGGGTTTGATTTAAAAATATTTTTTTTTTTATTGTTGGTAAAAAGAAAACTTTCCTAAACTAAAAGGTTAAATATTTTAAATATTTAATTAAAATTTAAAATTTTTTTGAATGGTAACCAAGAGCATAATAAAAAAAAATTTTTAAACAATTTATAAAATAAAAATTTACTTTTTGTTGTTAAACCCAAAATTACAACAAAAAAAATTAAATTATATTAATCACTTGTTTTTAAAATTTTTTGGGAACTGTTAAATTTAAAAGGGAAAGTTTATTTATATTTATTTTTTTTACAAAAAATTATCTTTTTCCCCTCGGGGGGGAGGGTTAAGAAACATTTTTTGTAATATACAAAATTTCGAAAACTGGAATGGGAAAAATTTTGTTTGAAGGGTTTTTTTTTCTAAAGGGGTTCATTTTCCAAAAAAAAGAAGGAAATTCCCCAACCAACCTTATTTCCTAAAAAAAAAATTGTAAAATGGCTATAACCCCGGGGTTAACCTTGTTGGTTTTTTTTTTGGCCCGTGGCACCAAATTTTACTAAAATTTTAAATTTACAAAGTGAAAAATTTTTGTTTAAAAAAAAATTTCATTTTGGTTAAACATAGTGATTAAAAAATAATTTTTTTTTTAACTTTTAATTTATCGCACCAAAATAAGGGGATTGTAATAAAATAAAAATTTTACCGCCTTTGGGCCCATTCATTCCTTTATTAGAAATTATCGATTTTTTCGAATTTACACCCCACAAAGAGTTCTTTTTTTTAAACCAAGGTTAAAAAGGTAAATTAATTAAATTTTTTTTTGCCTTTTAATATTTTGTGTAAAATATTTGGGAGAAAGGGGGGACTTCTTTATTTTGAACTAAACTTTTTTTCTCCCCCCCCTTCCAAACCCTTTTGGGACATTTTTATTTTTTTAAAAAGGGGGAAGGGTTTTTAAATTTGGGAAAAGTTACCCAAAAACTAAGTTTATTTTAAAGGAAGATTTTATAAAATAAAAATTTAAACATTCAGAAATTTTTTTTTAATTTCATAACTGCAGTGCCCCAAAGGAAATTGTTCAAATATCTTAAATTGGGACCTACCAAATGAACATGGGCCCTTAATCAAAATAAAGGGGTTTTAAAAAAAAGGGGTTTAATATTTTTTTTAATTTTTCAAACAGAATTTCCCCCAAAACATAAAATAAATTGATATTTTTTTTTTAATTATTCTATTATAAATTTTTTTTTTTTTTTTTCCCAGTTTCCAGTTTGTAAAGATTTGTAAGGGGGGGAATTTTGTTTTAGCAAAATTGGATACAGTTAAATTTTGATTAACAGGGGACAAAAAATGTAACCCCGTTTGGGTTAAATTTTTAAATTTTTAATAGAAAATTTTTTGGCAGTTTAGAATTTTTGCGGTTTCACATTTGAAAGGTATTTCTCCTTCTCAAATAATTTTAAAAATAACAAAGTAATATTTTTAAATTGAAAATTTAAGACCCCCCAAGTCTTTTAAAAATTTATTTCAATCAATTTAATTTGAATTAATTAAAAATTTTTTTAAAATAGCAACACATTCAATAAATTGTTTGTTTTAAATGAAAGAAATTTAAATCTTTTTTTAAAAGTTAAAAAAGGAAAAATTTTTCTTAAAAATGGATTTTCTTAATTTTTCGGAAAATGTTTAGTTTTTGCCCCAGTATTTTTATAAGGTCCTTTTTCCCTTTTTTATTAT
Organism: Timema cristinae; assembly: GCA_039000515.1. Lineage (NCBI taxonomy): Eukaryota > Metazoa > Arthropoda > Insecta > Phasmatodea > Timematidae > Timema > Timema cristinae. The sequence goes on along the minus strand of JBCFYV010001413.1, from coordinate 34,723 downwards.
TTAAATAATAAATCCCACTGCCGAAAAAATTTGTTTCGAGAAACTGCTTTTAAAACCCCAAGGGTTGCTTTTAGTCGATCTGGGCGGAAGAGGTTAAAATCCGGCCGGAAAAGGGGGGGGGGGGGGGGCCCAAAATTTTTTAACTTTTTTCCACTAAAACGGTTCACAAATAAAAGCCCCGCTTTTTTACATCAAAATTTTGCTAACCCCAACTAATTTAAATTCGTGTGGGGGGGTTTAAATTTTGCCCAAATTTACTTATTAAAAATTTTGATTCTTCCCCTTTAAAAATGTTTTAAACCGGGGGGGAAAACCAGTTCCCCCAGTGGGTTGGTCCAATTTAAAATTGGGTCCTTCATTTCATCTCAATATCCCCTCCCCTTTTCACATTGGCAAAAGCCCTAAGAAGGGGTGTAAACCTGAATAAAAAGAAAAAAATTTTATTATTTAAAAAATAAAAATATTAATAATAACAATAATTAATAATAATAAAAAAAAAAAACGAAAACCCCTAAATGGTTTTTTTTATAAACTATTTTTAATAAAAATTATCTTTTTTCCATTCTAGAGGTGGCCAATTTTCCCCCCCCCCAAACGCCTCTTTTAAATTTTAGGCGGGTTTGCCGTTTAAAAATATGACCAAAACAAAAACCAAATTTATAGCAAATTTTACCATTTTTTCCCTTTTTGTGGGGGTAGTACTCATCTGTACAATCTTTTTTTTTTTACACTACCAGGGAAAACCCAATTTGTGTATTGTTTAGATGGGTAAATAAAATTTTTCTTTTTGGGTTAAAATAACAGCATTTTAACAATTCTTACTTAAGTGGCTTTGTGCAACAAAAGATAGAGACGGTAAGGGATATTTGAAAGCTATCCCCTAGCGTGAAGGGGGACAATTTTATTTGGTTACCCAAATTAACCAGCAAAACATAGATACTATGTAAAAACGATAGCTTTAATGACTCAACTTTAACTAAAAGTCGAGGGAGCTTTTTACAAAAAATTTCATTTCCCCAATAAAAATTTCGAAAAAAATTTTAGGGCAATAATTGCAGATACCACTCGACAAACCACTCGTATTTAAAACACGCTCAAAGTTTCTGCTGGTCTTCCGAACAAAATACTGAAACTGCTATTATTTATCACTCCCCAGCCAACAGGCCCAGGTCATTTGGAGATCAAAACACAGGTCACTCACACAGTGTGTCTCACTAGTTAAGAGGCACGAGCCCAAAACCCTTTTTTAACCCCTTTTTATCGCTGCAATGGGGACACCCTTCTCAGCGCCAGGATGCAACTGACTCAACTGTTTAATAAGGAACTTTTGTTTTCGAAATTTTACAAAATCAGTGTGGAAATCAGGCGGGTTTGGGGGGGTTTAATTAATTATAACAGTGATTATGCCCTTAAAAAAGGGGTTTTTTTTAAGGTACAAGACATCTATTAAAAACATACTAAAGGGGTCGTAACAAAGTACAATCTAGTCAATTTACCGAAAGGGAGAGTTCGGGGTTTAACCCCCTGACCCAATGTAAGAACTAATTTTTCCTTGTTTTTTCTACTTTGCCCCCATATAAATTCTATTTCCTCGCCCCCCTACTCTTCTTGATTGAAATGTGGCCTTTACTTACTGTAGGGTAGGCAGAATGGGGAAATTTTTTAGCTGCGGTTTTTCCTAAAAAAAAATTTTTTTAAATTTCGTTCTGGAAACGGGTGGATTTTTGTCAAATTTAATTTTAAACGATGAAAAACCCAAAATAAAAATTTTAAATATTAAAATTTCAAAAATATATTTAGAAAACTTGGTTTTTTTAATTTTTTTTTTAATTCATTGAGAATTGTAGAGTTGACCTGTGGCTGGGGGGTTAAAATGTGTCGGAAATCGTCTGGAGTCGGGGGTTCTATCCTCGTCCCCCACATTTATTGTTCCCAAAAACCCTCCTTCCCTCTGACAAACGTGATTAAAATCAAACTTATAAAAGGGGTTTGCCCTCCACCGTGGTTGGGACCCACGTTAAACGAAAGTCCTCCATTTCCCTCAAAATCACCCTACCATTACACTTTTAGGTAATGCGACAACACGAACGGGTAGTAAGACGGGGTTAATAAAATAATAAAAATTTAAAAATAATAAAAAATAAATTAATATTAAAAATATATTTTTTTGGGCCGAAATTAAAACAATAGAAAGGTAAAAAAAAATTAAAAATTTTTTTTTTTAAACTCTTTTATTTTTTTAGCATTACCATTCCCTGTTTTTTTTTGATTTCTTTTTGATTTGGGGCATGAAATCCAAAAAAAGGGCTAAACCGGATCCCACTTAAAGTCTTCATATTTGTAAAACATTTTTCCCCACCATGTTGCTAGCTCCGCAGTTTAAAGTATAGAAACTGTGGGCCTTTAAACTACCCCCAACATATCTGTATTAGGTTATTAAATTTAAAGGGGGGGGGCAATCAATCTGAAAATAACGGCAGAATAGTTCCCGACCTTGAAGGGTTCTTTTTCCCTTAAATATTTCCCCCGTGGGGTTCATTCGCAGATTAAAAATTTTAAAACTTGGTCTCTTAAACAGGCGGAGTGTAGAGGAGTAAATCTAGCTTTAAATTATGTAATTCGAAAAACGATGATCCCCCCCAAAGTGGGTTTCATTCCGCAGAGGGATTTCTTTTTAACACAAAATTTTAAAGCCAAATAAAAATTATATTTACTTTAACATTTTTACAGGGGACCGGGTGGTTTTTGGGGGTAAAGGTTCAGACTTCTGTGCTGGCGGGGGGGTTAAACCCTGGGTCCCGGCACAGTTTTTATCTGTTTTCCCAAACCCTTCCCTAACCCTGGCAAGAATCTTTGAATGTTGGAATGCCAGGTCCCCCCGGGTTGGGATTCCACTTTTAAACTGGGGGTCCTTCATTTCATCTCACAATCCCCTTACCTTTTACACATTAGCGAAGTGCTTAAACCCAACGGGTAAAAGATGCGTGCTAAAATAATAAACTTATTATTTATTTAAAATTCACAAAAAATGGATTAATATTTTTGTGAAAAAATTTAAATTTATTCATATCTGTTACTGCTATCTTTTTATAACCTAAAACTGTTTTTATTTTTTTTGTTTGGATGCCTCTAAGGGTTCAATGCTAAAAAATGGTTTATATCTGGTTTAAAGTCGCTGTTTCACCATGCTCATCCTTTTTTCTCCTAAAAAAAAAGGGTTTTGTGGTTTTTAATTTTTCTCTCAGTCGATTTTTTGATAAATATTTGAATTCATTTTAAGGGAAAAATTTACAAACATTTTTTTTCTTTTTTCTCTTTTTTCAACCAGGCCTTCTTCGTCAATAGTAGAAAATTAAAAATTTATGTTTCATTTAACATTAAAAAACAGTATCGTGAACCCAAAAGAAACATTATTTCTTGAAAAATTAATATTGCAGATAAAAAAAATATCAGCACAATATCACCATAATTAATATAATCAGTAATAAAAACAGTTTTAACACATTTAGTGATTTAAATGAAAAATTTGATTTTTTTTTTTTTTGTTAAAAATAGTTTGTTTAACACACACAAAGTTAATTTTTATTTAAAAAACTAGTTTTGCCCACAATTACTGTTTTTTTAATTTAATTGACAGTCAGTATTCAACCAAGATATTAAAGAAAAATTTTTGATGTTTTTGGGGGAAAAGTAAAATTAAAAAATTTATTAAAGAAAACCCCAGTACGGGAAACGAAAAAAACTACTTATGATTCCCACATGTTTTTAATAAATAAGAATATTTTTTATTATAAAAATCTTTTCCAAAAGATTAAATTTTTTGTTATTTCTTTTTTGAAAGCAAAAAATTTTTTTTTTAATTCAGCCTGAAAACACAATTTAAAAAATGGATTTTAAATATTTCATATGGTTTGGGATAGTACGTTGTCCCTCTCTTGAAATCTTTTAAATTTTTTAAGTTTTCCACGGTAGATTTATATTTTCCAAAATCATCATTTTCTAATAAAAAGGAAACCCGGGAGAGTGGCACAAATTTCAAGAAAAATTCAAAAAAAATATTATTTTTTAAATAATTTGGCCCACTCAATACAAATTAAATTAATTTAGGATGTCTGTTAAAAAATCAAACCCCTAAACTAGAGAAAAAAATGTTTTTATAGCTTGATGAGAAAAATTCCCCAAAGTATACATTTGTTCCATCCTCCTAACAGGGTAGGAAAAAGGGCCGAGGGGTAGGAGAGATGGACTATGAAATGTAAATAATGCTTAAAAAAGTTTGGCAAAAAAGAGATGCCTATTGTTATTTTTTAATCTACTGTACCGTTAAAATATCTGAAGAATAATTGTCAAAATTTTTTTTTTATATTAAAATTACTTTTCGAAAAATTATAAGCCTTCAATCAAAATAAGAAAATAATTAGGCACAGCCTAAGTTAAAAATCACTTGCGAGGGAAATAGGAAACACAATTTGTTTAAACTAGGCCATGCAAGCATTTTTAATGGAGCACTTTTGCCTCCCTCTTTTTTTTAATCTACCACACAAGCAACATTTGTTTTAATAGTGGGGGAGCTTTCATGGACCCCTTTAACAGTTAGTGCACCTAACCCGTCTGATTGAGATTTGGCTTGGAGTAGAGCTCAAAACATTCAACACACTCATCTTCTTTTTGATTTCATATTCTCATCCTTTTAAAATAGCACAGTTCACGGGGTCTTCGATGGGGAGGATGGTCCCAATTTTTTTACGCTTTTTAGTCCCGCCGGGTTTAGGCCTAGGACCTCATTTTAAATTGTTTCAGTGTTTTAACCTACACACATAACTTTTTAGGTTCAATTCCTCTTAAAATTTTTTCATTTTAATTATTTTTTTAATTCTTTTTAAAATTTTTTTTTTCTTATTTTAGTTTAATTTTTTCTTTCCTTTCACTTTACTGCATTTTTCTTCCTTTTATCCCGTGTAACGGGGTCAGTTACAATTGCAGCAAATGTTTTCTGGAATTTTGAAGGTTTAGGTTTTGGGAATTGGTGATTTTTTCACAGGTTTTATTTGGGCAATGGTATTGATCCAGAAGGTGAAACTTCAGGGGAGTGGGAGTTTGAAGATGTTGGTTTAAGGGATGTGCTACTGGATGTAAAGCAACGCATGTAGTTGAGGTTTTGAAGATGCTGGTTTAAGGGGAGTGTGCTACGGGAAGTAGAAGCACTGCAGTGCTAGTCAGTCTTAAAAGATGCTGGGTTTTAAGGGGTGGCTATGGATGAGATCAACTTCAGGGGTTTTTTGGAAAATTAGTATTTTTTAGGTATGAGTTACGGGATAAGAAAAGCCCCTGCAGGGGTATTACTGGTTTTTGGAAACCCGGGTGACAGAACAGGGGCACAAAAGGTGTCGTATTATTGGGGGTTTTTTTGTCGCAGAATAGAATAAGCATGTTCTGGGTAGCGTTCATGCCAAAGGATATGTCCTGTTGTTTTGGAAGAATTTGATTCCTTTTGGAGGGGCAAGCGCCCCAAAACCCATATTAACAACTCGCCAAAATCATTTTGTACCCCTTGTTTTTTAAACTACTTTTTTTGCACAAGCATCTTTGAAATACATTTAAAAGGGTTTTGAAATACTGGGCCCCCAAAGGGCAGGTAGGCGTTGTGTGGCTGGGAAAAACACAAATTAAATTCATGTCCTTTGGGGGCAATTTGAAGAACTTTGCAATTTCCAGGGGGCGGAATCCCAACAAAAATTTATAAAATTTTTTTCCCTCTTGGCTTACGGGGAATAAAATGACCTGTAAAAGCCATCCATGAATAATTCGAAATTGTAGTCTTTTTTTTTTCCATTTTATCGGGGTGCCCTGGTGGTGCACCCTTTCCATACTGGGGCTTTTGTAGGTGCCTTTAAACACACATTTAAGGGGGGGCAAAAATGCCCCCCCCACGCAGCAAGCCAACCCGTAATTTGTTTCCCCTTTTCTCGGTGAGGGTCCCACAAAACATCCTTGTTTCCTTTGCGGCAAAACATGGCCAGGGTCATTATTTTTACTGGTCCCAATTTCATCTCATTCCAAATTTTCCCGGGTTATCCATTAAATTTGTTTTAAACCCTAATTGTCGTCCAAAAGATCAAAGAAAAGTTAATTTCTTCCGTTAAAACCCTTTGCCCTTGCCTATGAAACCTTTCAGCTTTTTCTCTCAAAAGCTGGGGGTAGCGGCGCATAAAAGAACCAACCAACGCACCGCCATCCTACTGTCCTTTTTTGAAAGGTGTTTGTATTTTTAAAGAATTGCCAAATCATAAGCCATGTAACCAAATCTTTTTCAGTAGGTTCAAACCCAAACCCCCCTGAACTTTTTTATGGGGCTAACTAGCTTTTTTCTGCTCAATTCCAAGCTTTGAAGATGGCCCAAAAAATTTGTTTAGAAAAGTTTTTTATTTTTTTCTGTTTTTTTAAAGTTGTCATGGTATATTGAACTGTTTATTGCCTGCCTCAAAGGATTTTTCTATTGAACAGTGACAGCTTTTCCCCAGGTCCCTTCTGACCGGGAAAGCGGGGGTGGTTTTTCTTATAGATGTTTAATGCATAGGGGTCAGTCTGAAAAAAAGCACAAAAACCCTTTTGGTTTTAAAAAACCCGTCAAAATATTTTATTTTTCCGGGCCCCCATTTTAGGGATCCTTGTGGGCCTATACCTCTCAGTTACGACAAAATGCTTTTTGGGGGTGTGCCATCTTCCTAACCAACAATGCCCATCTCTCCCAAATGGGTAGGGAAGATGGCACACCCCCCCATTATTTGATAGAAAGGGTGTATGCCGGGGGACAACATACATCCAGCCCATCCACCCTACATCACTCATAAATAGGGGGTTCTCATTTTCACAAGAAATATACTAACTGAAAAAAAAATAATGAAAAATTTGAAATTCAGCTACTTACCAATTCTATATCCAGAAATATGAATAAAGCGAACACTTAACCCCAACAACGGAATAAACTTTCTCACACACAATGAGCTCCATGCCTTTTACAACTGAGCAATTCGCCCGGGGGACCATTGCCCTTGGTTCCCGAGGGGGTGCCTTTCCAATTTACCTTATTTTAATATACCTATTTCTTTTTATATTTTAAATATTTGTTGTTAACAAATTTCCTTATTTAGGGATTGCTTTTAACTGGTACATTTCCCCCATTAAAACACGCCAAAACCCCTTCCCCCATGTTCACCAAATCTAAAACATTTTAAAAATTTTCAATATTTCTTGTAGAATTTAAATAAAACTTATTTTTTGGAAATATATTTTATTGTATTTGAAGTACTTAGTAGTAACATAAAAAGCATTCGTTAGATTTTAATTTATAATGGTACAAACCGTTTGCTCCGATTTTTGAACACGACCAAAAGGGACCACCCTGGATAGCCTTTTAAGTAAATACCTTTTTTTTCAAAATTTTAATTTTCCCAGAAAAACAAAAAAGAAAAGCTTTAGAGAAAAAAAAAAATCTGAAAGATAAAAAAAAAAATGCCAGGAGCAAATAAAATCAAGTTTCCCCAAAGACATACGGTCGGCTATCCCTAGTTCCAGTGGTCAGACTTGAACCCAAAAATGGCGTTATTTGCCCGTCGGGAGTAACGCCTCAAATTTTAATTTTTGGAAGAGAAAATTTGAACCCCAAGTTTACTTTTTACTGTAAAAGTAATTATTCCATGCCGAATGTGAAAATAGTGAATAAAAAAATAGCTCAAAACAAATAATACCGTACAAATTACAAATTAATCTTAGCTCATCGTTTTAAAGAAAATTTTAAATTTTTAATAAAAAGGGTATTATAAATAAAATAGTAATTATTTGTTGGTAAGTATTAGATCATAAACCAAAGTCATAAATTATTTTTTTAAAACATTATTGATGTATAAAGGGGACCAAAGGGCATCAATCATCTTACCATATGCCATAAAATAGGGGGGGATTTTTTGATTTATTCCATTCTGATAAAAAAGCTTTTTAGGTCATTTGTCAAAATACGAAAAATTAGGTTTTTTCCTTCAATAAGGGATAAGAGGTCAAAAGTTAAAAAGCAATCGGAAGATTGAAAAATGTGTGTTTTTGAGTGGTTTTTAAAAAATATTTTTTAAACACTCGAAAGTGTAGTGGTTTAATTAGCTATTTTAAGCTTTACATTTTTTGCAGGGGTCAATATCAGGCAATAATAACACCGCTTTGCACTCTTACTCGTTTCGTTCTTGCATACAGTCTATAAAATTTCAATGAAATTTTATTATTTAGAAAATGAGAACTAAACAAATTAATTTGATTTTTCCCGTCCAAAATGGTCCCAGGTTTTTTTCCCCCTACTTCAAGCAATTTTTTCAAAATATATAATGCTTAAGGCCAAGGGAAAATTTTATTGAATTGGGTCTATCATCCCAAAATATAATTTAAATTACATTAATTTTTTTTAATTTTCTTCGCAACTTTTATTGTTACCACCAAGCTGTGAAAAGTTATTTTTAAAGATCGAAGTCATAATGTGAGCAGTTTCACCCCCCCTTTTAAAATTTTTAATATTTTTGTGCAATCCCTTTAAAAAAAACTAAAAAAATAAGTCTTACTTTTTTTTAATATGATGATACCCGCCTCGGCAGATATTGGGCAAACGCGTAGTCCTTTTTTGCACGACCGCCAAATGACTGGGAGATCGAGTTCGAATTTTTATCTATAACTGAGGTTGGGGGGGGGGTTCCTAAATTTTTTTCCACCTTCCTCCACGTAAATGCGGTTCACTTTCCTCTAATTAAACCCTTTTCCAAATTTCCCCAACCATTAGCGTAATTAGTACTAAAGCGTATAACCCGAACTTTATAAGACGCGGGCTAAATAATAAAAAATAAAAAATATGATGCAATAATTTCAAAGAAAATAATAAAAAATTTTAGTTTATAACAAATCAAAATTTCTTAGTGAGTGTATTGAACAAAAAACTATCAATTTAAAAAAACATTAAAAAATAAGTAAAATTTTTATTAGTAAGCTTTTTAAGCATCGTTCCCCCAAATACTTTACCTTTCTAAATTTAAGGGCAAATTATGTCCCTCGCTAGTTTTTCCAGCGTTTCCCAGAAAACCCCGTCAAGAAGAACCAATAAGGCCATCGCAAATTAAAGCAGGTGTTTTTATTTAATAAACACAACACATTTCAAAATGGGTACCCCAAAAGTGAAATGGAAAAACCCCAAGTATTTGGAAGCCACAAGTTTTATCGAGAAAAAATAAACCGGTTAAGAAAATACCATTTTTTTTTTAAATATCAGAAACGGCACTGATCGTAATATTTTCATTTAAAAGGGTTTGACTTTCAATAGATATGGGTAAACAGATTCCCAATTTTCCCCCCAAGCGGTGAAAGCTGCACCACTAAGCGGTGCGACATACTGTACTGTTTCAGCGTACGTGGGGAATTTCATTTGCCCCTTTGGAAACTGGGGGTTTCAGGGAAAGGGTCACCCTTCTTGCTGGCGGCCCGGGGGTCCAATCCTGGGTCCCGGCAAGATTAATCTGTTTACCAACCCTTCCTTACCTCTGACAAACATCTTGTGAATGTGGAAATGCAAGGCCCCCACGTGGTTGGGATTCCAGTTAAACGTAGGTCCTTCATTTCATCTCACAATCACCTCCCATTAACTTTAAAAAAAAGCGTAAGTGCGTATAACCCGAATGGTATAGAACGGGGTGCTAAAATAATAATAATAATAATTAATAATAAAAATAAAAATAATAATATTTTGACCCATTGATCACTAAATACAACGGAAAATGGACTTCTACGGATAAAATTTTCGATCGGTCGTCTGAGCCCATTGTGGAGAGTAGTAACCTTCGGGTATCTTTTTTTTGTTTCACACAAAAGAAAAGTGGTTTTTTAAACATCTTTTGCTAATTTGTATGGAATTTTGTATTATTAGTTAAACGAAATAAATACGTTTAAAAAATGTTTAAAAAGGCATAACAAATTTTACAACACTTATAAGTTTTTTTTAATCTAAAATGTAATACTTCTCCAAACACAAACCAAAATAAAAATTTAATTTCAAAAATTACTAACCAGTTTGTCTTTAAACAAATAAATTTTAATTTAAAACTTTTTTTTTTAAATTTTAGCCATAGAATTTTAAATATATATTTTTTTCTGAAAACATTAATAAGCTAATAACAAAATTTTAAAAATATATTTTATCTTGGCAAAATGAAACAACAAGGGGGCATAACTGCATATTTAAAATAATATTTTTTTTTATTCAAAAACATTAATTTAAACCCTAATTTGTTTGGGTTTTTATATTTGAAAGTGGTTTTATTTTGAACTAGTTTTGTACTAATTTCTGATCCACAAACACCAAAATAGCTCAGATTTATCAAGAAACCCCAAAGTTTCCGATCTTTGCTTTTTAGTGAAGGATAAACCCAATTTACCTTCAGTGGGGAACAATGGTGGATTATACAGCTTCACAGATTATGTTTTTGTTTTAAAATCGTAAGTTCTTACAGCCCTTTAATCTTTCCTGGCTTTCTTGGGGTTTGGGGGTAGGAAAAAGGGAACAAAGCAAAAATGAAAAAACAGCAGGATAGTTTACCATTTAAATTTTTACCTTACGTTACCATTTGTTTTTGTTCCTAGGTTGCTTTAATCGTAAAATTTTAATTAAATATTTATAGAAATAACAAACGTATATAAAATACTGTATGTTTCATGTTCACTAGCAAAGGGGTCATCCCCCAATAGACAAGACTGCGATTTCTGGAAGATCGGGTTTTAATCACGGAGGGTATACGAGGGCGATTTTTTCCCTAAATCAATTAGTACGTATAGTACGAATAAATAATATGCAAAAAAATCACCTTGAAAATGAAAATGCCCGAAAAACCTTCCCAAAAAATTTTGTAGTTATCCATCATCCTTTTTCAGCGCTTCATTTTTTCGGGGGGAATTTCCGAGAATTTCCAAAGGCTATAATTTAGTGCAACGCCCCTCTGTGTTTTTCGCCGGGGCGGGGGAACCGGTTTTGGCCACTTTTACCGGCGTTTTAATGTCGTATTCCTTTTGTTTTCGACAAAAAAACTAAGTGATTTTTTAAAATTAACAAGCACGCTGTGATATATGGAAAAAAGGATAGGGCTATTTAAATTTCTTTCTTTGTTTTCCTATTTTACAACCCCCCCACTTATATTTTTTTAAATTTTAATTGTTTTAGACCAATTTTTAAATAATCCCGCCTCGGTGGCGAATTTGGTAAGGGCCATGTCGTTTGATCGATCTGTGGCCCGGGAGATCTATTCAATCTCGGTCAGGGAACGGGGGGTGGTTTTCCTAAATGGTTTACCATCCCCCTACCCAAATGGGGTTCACTCCTCTAATTAAACCACCCCAATTCCTAATCCTTTTGCGAAATTATATTTTAAGCGTATAACCCCGAACTGTTTTAAACCCAGTGCTAAAATTTTGTTATTTTATTATATTTTTTTTATTATTATTGGAAATAAATTAAAAGGGTAGGGGCGGGATCTTCCCGCTTGTAACCCCCAAAACTTCATATCAGGGGGGGAAAATTGATGGGGCCCTTTCCCCCATCCCCCTTCAACAACTCCGCCGCCTCCTGGGAAATGCAACTAATCTCTGCCTGCTTCACAATGGCTTTAAAAGTCAAAATGGGGGGTTTTGGCCCCCTTTGGGGTGTTGACCATTTCCTCTTTTTGGGGTTTTCCTTGGGGATAGATGATTTTTGGGGGTTGCTGGGGTTATAAGTGGGGTTTCCCTTGAAAATTCCATCAAACCTGCACATCCCTTGCCTCCCGATTCTATGGGGTCCCTTTTCCCCAACTCTCACATAAGGTGGCCTATTGTTAAGGGGGCATCTTAGGTACCCTGAGGCCCCTCCCCATTTCCTGCCTACGGGGGGTTTCCCTAAAACCCTCGCCCCTCTAAAATTATCACCTTTTCGGAGGGATTCTAAACCGCCTATCCCTTTTGTGAACCTATGGGCGGATTTATCCTTTTCCCTGCTTGACCTGGTAAACCCGGGTGAGTGTCGTGTGGGGATTCCATTCTACCCTTGAAGTTTCCCCTCATTTCTCCACTCAGGGGAAAATTCAACCCTTAAAGAGTTATCAAGCACAAATGTAGGTGCGTATGGTTCTCCGTCTTTTTGTTAGCAAAGCTGTTGTTGGCGGTTTTTAAATTGTTTAAAACAAAAGAAAATCTCGCTAGTATTTGGCTAGGTTCCTCACTTCGTTTGGGCGTTAAGTTGGTGTCTGTCCGGTGGGCTTTGCTTTGAGTAACCATCCCTGCCCCCTTTGGGCTACTCCCTCTACTATTAAAAGTATCGGGGACCGAACCCCCTTTCACATGTGTGATTCCCTGGTTTGTCTTTCCTTCCATGGGGTTTTCATTCATTTTAACTAAATACTACTTCAACGACTTTTCCGGTTAATTAATTTTTCTTTATTTTTTAATAGTTAATATATTTTATGACACATCTTTACTTTTTTCCCAAACAAAAATCATTGTTTATTCTGAACATTTCCTTATTTTTTTGAAAAATTCTTCCATAATTTTAACGAAAAGTTCTTACATATCTTTTGTGACTCTTTCTAATTTTTTTAAAAACTTTTTGTATTTGATTGATCCCCTAATTAATTTTGACTTGTTCCTAGTTTGGTTGTGACTTTTTCCTAAATTTATTTTACTTTTTCCAGTTTTTTTTTGACTCTTTTCCCAATTTTTTAATTTCTTTTAATTTATTAACCGCCCTAGCCATTTTGAACTGTTCCTTTTTTTGCCAACCTTTTTATTTATTTTTTATTCTGATTTATTGCAAATTTTATTCTTACACATTTATAATCATTTTTTAAGATTTTTTTATTTTATTTTTACCAACATCCCTTTTTTAAATCCTATCGTTCTTTTTATAAAATTTAATTTATCATAGTTCCAAATGTTCTGATTAGTAAATATTTTAATTACTTATTTTAAACCATTCCTTATTTTTCCTACTCTTTTACACTTTGTAGCCCTTACATTCCCCTTTATTTATTCAGACAATATTTTTATGTATTTGACATCTTTTTTTTTTATTTATGCAACCATAACTCCTTATTTTTTATCTTTTATTCCTTTTCACTTTAATCTTTCCCCCTTTTTTAATTTAATTTTTTTCAACACTTCTTTCTTATTTATAAAATAAAACTCTTTTTCTTACCGATTCGGAAAATGGACATCATAATTTTTTTTATTTGTTTCCCCTTGTTTATTCAATATTTCCTAATTTATTCTGTTTTACCCCTTGGACTTTCTGACTTGACCTTTATTTATTTCACTAAAAGAAAAATCATTTAGTAAAGTAAAGTGATGGGATTAAATTTCGACATTTTTTCCCCAAAGATCTGGTCGTTCAAAAAAATTAAATCCCCCTAAAAGTAGAATATTTTTTCCAATAGGGATGAAAAATCATCTTAGCAAGGCAAAAAGGATTTCATTTGTTTTAAAAAAGGGTGATTTTTCGTAAAACCTTTGCAAAAAAAAAAAAAAAAAGTTTAATATTAGAAATATAAAAAAATATATATATTTATAAAAAAAAAATATCTCGCAGAAATTATGGGGGTTTCAAAATGGCAGATTTTCGACCAAAAAATTATTTTCCATTGGGGGAAAAGTAGTACACATTTTGTTTGGTACCCGAACAACATCAAACTGTAACTTTAAAAAACTAGGGGAGCACTTTTAAAAAAACATAGTATTAGATGACGAAAACCGTCCTAAAATTAGTAGTTGTGCCAAAAGGGTTCCCTCAAGATAAAAATTCTTTCCCGAAAAAAAATAAATAAATGAGAAGTGAAAAAAAGGGAAAGAATCATTTTTTTATTTAGCATATTGCATATAAATAAGGGGTATCTGTTGTAAACTGGGGTTTGAGACATTTAAGAAACATATGGATCAAATCAGACACCTTTAATGTCTTATTGGGAGGAATAAAAACCAGATCAATTCATTCTTCATTTAAACAAATTAAGAAAATTGAAATCATATAGTTACTTCAGAAACTTTCCCTTGAGACAAGACCTATTCCTGGCATCAAAAACTACATTTTTTGTCCCCTTATAAAAAAACTGTTGAAGGAGCAATACAGCATTGCTCCCCCCCCGACAGACCTGTCCCGTCTTTGTCCCCCACCAAGACCAAAAATCTTCCTGTTTCTGTCAAACAAAGTTTAAATAAAGTGGAACCAATACCACCCTGACCAAGGGTGAATAGAATTTGCAATTAATGCTTTGAAATTTTTTGGTATTAAAGTTTAATATTTTACACTAAAGGTTTTTTTTGGTGAAAAGAAAAGAAAAATTTTGAATTTTTTAAATAAAAAAAATTTTAATTTTTTAAAAAACAAATTTTTTTTGGGTCAAATAATTAATCCCTTTTAAAAAAGAATTTTTTAAAAAAAAAGGGTTTTTAAAAAAAATTTTTTTATTTAAAAAAAAATTTTTAAATTTGTAAAAAAAGGAAAAATTTTGGTTTTTTTAAAAATTTTTAGGAAAAAAAAAGGTTTGTTTAGGAATGGGGTTAAAAAAATTTAAAATTTTTAAAAGGGAAAAAAAAAAAATTAGAAAGGGCCCCAAGAAAAAGGTTTTTTAATTTTAAAAAAAAGGTTTTTGAAAATTGTTTTTAAAAAAAGGATTTTTTGGGAAAAAGGAAAAATTTTAAAAATTTAAAGGTTGGTAAATATTAAAATTAAATAATTTTTGTTAAAAATTAGAAGGGTTTTTAAAGGGGGTTAAATTGGAATAAATAAAAGGGTGGAAAAATAAAAAATCTTTTAAAAGAAATTAAAAGAATTTTAAAAAAAAAGAAAAAATAAGGGGGTTTAAAAAATTTTAAAAATGTTGAAATGTAAATAATTTTTAAAGAAAATTATTTAAAAAGGGGGGAGGGGGGGAAGTTTGGGGGGGATGGTTTGGGGAAATTTTTGGGTTTTTTAAAAATTTAATTTGGGGAAAAAGTTTGGAAAAAAATAGTTTTTTTAAATTTAAAATAAAAATTGGTTTTAAAAATAAGTTGGTAAAAGGGGGGTTTTTAGTTTATTTTAAAATATAGGGTTTTTAAAATAATTAAGGAAAATTTGAAAAAAGAAAAAAATTTTTGTAAAAAGGGGTTTTGTTTAGTATTTTGGGGATTTAAAAAAAAATTTGGTTAAAAAGGGAAAATTAGAAGTTTTTTTAAATTGATTTTGGGTGAAAAAAAGGGGAAATTAAGGGTTTAAAATATTTTTAATAATAAAAGGGAATTTAAAAAGGAAAAGGAGTTTAAAAACCCCTTTTGGGGAAGAATTTTGGGAAAAAGTTTTTTATTTTTAATTTTTGGGAAAAGTCAAAAAAGGGGAAAAAATATTTTATTAATTTGGGTTTTTTTAAAAGGTTAAAAAAGGGGTTTTTAGTTTTTTTTAAAAAAAAAAATTTTTAAAAAAAAAATTTTTGGGGTTTGGGGGATAAAAGGTAAGGTTGTGTTTAAGGTTTTAAAATTTTAAAGGGGGGTTTTGGAAACTAAAAAAAAGGGTTGGGTTTTAGTTTAAAAAACCCCTTTAGTTTTAAAAAGGTACCCGGGGATTAAAAAAAGGGGAAAGGGGAAGGTTTAGGGTTTTTGGGGGTTTTTTTTTTTTGAACCCCTTTTTTAAAAAATTTTTTTTTGGGGGAAATTTTTTTTTTAAAGCCCCTTTTTTTTTGGGGTTTTTTTTAAAAAGGGGTTTTTTGAAAGAATGGGGTTTTGTTTGGCAAAAAAGGGGGGGAAGGGGTTTTTTAAAAAAAAAGGTTTTTTTGGCCCAAAAAATAAAAATTTTTTTTTCCCCCAAAATTTTAAAATTTTAAAGGGTTTTTTTCCCTTTTAAAAAAAAATGGGTTTTTTTTTAGGGGGGTAATTTTTAAAAAAAATTTTTAAAAAAATTTTAAAATTTTTGGTTGGGGGATTTTTTAAAAGTTTTAAAGAAAATTTTTTAAATTTTGGAAAAAGGGGTTTTAGAAAAGGTTTAAAATTTATTAAAAAATTAAAGGGGTTTTTAAAAGGGAAAAAATTTTAGTTTTTTATTTTAAAAATTTGGTTTTTAATTAAAAGGGTTTTCGTTTTAAAGGCTTAAAGGGGGGGGAAAGGGGTAGGGGTTTAAAAAGGGTTGGAGGGTTTTTAATTTATTTTATTTTTTTGAATTGAAGAGTAAAATTTTAGGATTTTAAAAATTTGGAAGGAGGGTTTTTTGGATTTTTTAAAAATAATTTAAATTTGAAATTTTTTTCCTATAAAATTTTTTGTTAAAAGTTTTGGGGGTTTAAAAAGACCCGGGTTTTGGGTAAAGGGAAAAAGGGAAAAAATTAGAAAAAGGAGAAAAAAATTAAAGTTTTGTTTTTTAAAGTAAAAAAAAAAAATTTTTTTGGGGTTTTAAAAGTAAAAGAATAAAAAATTTTTTAAAAAGGGATTTAAATTTTAAAAATTTTTTTTTTTTTAAATAAAAATGGAGGAAAGAAAATTGTAAAAGGGGGAAAAAAAATTTTTTAAAAGGTAAAATTTGGTTTGGGGAATTGGAAATTTTTTTTTAAAAAAAGGCGGAATAAATTTTTTGTAATCGTTATTTGGGGTTTTAAAAAATTTTTTAGGTGAAATTTAAAATTTAAAAAAGGGGAAAAAAATTTTTTAAAGAAGGATTGTTTTTAAATAAAATAAATTTTTTTTTAAAATAAAAATTTTTAAAATTTTGAAACCCCAAAAAATGCCCCGGGGGGTTTAAATTTTTAAAAAATTTTAAATATTTAAAATTTAAAGTAAAAAAAAAAAAAAAATTTTTTTTGGGGTTTGGTTTTTTAAATTAAAGGGGTTTTTGGGGGATTATTTTTAATAAAAAGGGGAATTAAAAGTTTTTTTTTTTTTTTTTTTAAAATTTAAAAAAAAAATATTTTATTACAAAAAAATTTTAAAATTTTTTTCTTTTGGAAAAAATAAAAAAAAGGTTTAAAAAAACTTTTTGAAACAAAATTTTTGAAGTACATAATTAAGGGGAAAGGAAATAATTTTTAATTAAATTTTAAAATTTTTTATTGGCCCCCGTTTTTAAAAAAAATTTAAAGACTTTTTCCCCAAAAAAGGGGGGGTTTGGGAAGAAAAAAAACCCAAATTTAAAAAATTTTTAACACGGAAATTTTTTTTAAACTTTTTAAATAAAATTTTTAATTAATTCCTTAAAAAATTAAAAACCCCCCAAACAAAAAAACCCCCGGGGTTTTTTTCAAATAAATTAAAACCAAACCCAAAATGGAAATTTAATATTAAAAAGGGGAAAGGGTTTTTAAAAAAAAGAAAAATTAAAAAAAATTAAAATTTAAAAATTTTATTTTAAAAAAAAATTAAAATTTCTTTAAAAACCTTTTTTTCTAAAAACTTTTAAAAAAATTAAAAAACAAAGGGGAAAACCCCTTTTTAATTTTTTTAAAAAAAAGTTTAAAAATAAAATTTTTTTTTAAAAAAAAGAAAAAAATTTTAAAAAAAAATTTTCTTTAAATTTTGAAATTTTTTAATTAAATTTTAAAACAAAAAAAAATTATTTTTAATTTTAGTAAAAAAACAAAAAAATAATAAAAATTTAAAAACAAAAAAATTAAAATTTTGGGGAAAAAAAAAAAAAAAAAATTTTTTTTTTAAAAACCCCCAAACCAAAACAATTTTTAAAAAAGTTTAAGAAAAAAACTTTTTTTTAATTTAAAAATTTTTAAAAAAACCCCCTTCTAATTTAAAATGTTTTTTTCCCACCTTTTTTTAAAAATACTTATTCCAATATTCCCAAAAATTTTTTAATTTTAAAATAACCTATTTTTTAAGTTTTTTTAATTTTTAATTTTTCAAAATAAAAAAATTAAAAATTTTAAAATTAATTTTAATAACCCTTTTTTTTTAAAAATTAATACCCTTTTTTCAAACTTTTTGGGGAAAAAAAAAAAAAAAAATTTTTTTAAAATTTTAAAACTTCCCCCCCCCTTTTAAAAAACCAAAAAAACCCCCCCCCCCCCCCCCAAAAACCCCCCAATTTTTAAACCCAAAAAAAAAATATTTTCCCCAAACCCCCACCCCCCCAAAAACAAAAACCCCCCCAAAATTTTTCCCCCCAAAACCCCCCAAAAAATTTTACCCCCCCCCCAAAAATTTTTCCCCCCCCCCCAAAACCAAAAAAACTTTTTTTTTTAAACCCCCCCAACCCCCCCCAAAAAACTTTGAAAAAAAAAAAAAACAAACCCCCCCCTTTTTTAAAAAAACCAATCCTTTTCCCCCCAAAAAAACCCCCCTTTTAAAAACCCCCAAAAAAAAAAAACCAAAAAAAACCCCCCCCAAAAAAAAAAAACCCAAAAAACCCCCCCCAAATTTTAAAAAAACCAAAAAAAAAAACCAAAAAAAAAACCCCCTTTTTAAACCCCCCCCTAAACCCCACCACCCCCAACAAACCCCCAAAAAAATCCCTAATAACCCCCCTTCCCCAAAAAAATTTTTTCCCCCCCAAAAATTTTTTAAAAACCCCCCCCAAAAAAAAAAAAAAAAAATTTTTTCAAAACCCCCAAATTTTCCCCCCCAAAATTTAAACCCCTTAAAAACCCCCCCCAAAAAAAATTTAAAAAATTTTTTTTCCCCCCAAAAAAACAAAATTTTTTTAAAAAAAACCCCCCCCCCCAAAAAAAATTTTTTAAAAAAAAAAAAAATTTTTTTAAAAAAAAACCCCAAAACAACCCAAAAAAAAACCCAAAAAAATTTTAAAATTTTAAATTAAAAAATCTTTTTCCCCCCCCCCCCAAAAAAACCAAAAAACCCCAACCAAATAAAAAAACCCCCCTTTTCTTTTTAAAAAAAACTTCCCCAAAAAAAAATTTTAATCAAAAAATTTTTTTTTCCCCCCAAATTTTTAAAAAAAATCCTTTAATATCCCAACCCCCCAAAAACCAAACCATAAAAAAAAACCCCTTCCCCTTTTTAAAACCAAAAAAAAACACCAAAATTAAACCCAAAAAAAAAAATTTTTAAAAACCCCAATCCAAAAAAAAACCCCAAAACCAAATTTTCCATAAAACCCCCAAAAAAAAAAAAAAACCCCCCCCCCAAAAAAAAAACCCCCTTTTAATTTTTTTAAAAAAATCCCAAAAAAAACCCCCCCAAAAAAAATTTTCCCTTTTTTTTTTCCCCCCCCCCAACCCCAAAAAAAATTTCCCCCAAAAAATAAAACCAAAAACCCCATCTAAATAATTTTAAAAAAAAAAAAATAAAAAACCCCAAAAAAAATTTAAAATTTTTTTATCCCAAAAAAATTTTAAAAAAAAAATTTTAAAAAAAACAAAATTTCCCAAAAAAAAAATTTTTTTTTGAAAATTTTAAAACAAACTTTAAAACCCAAAAAAAAAAAAACCCAACAAAAAATACCCCCCATTTTAATTTCCCCTTAACCCAAATTCTTCCCCAAACAAAAAAAATTTTTTTTTCAAAAAATTTTTTTCCCCCCCCCAAAAAAAAAAAAAAATTTTAAAAAAACCAAAAAAAAAATTTTAACCCCTTTTTTAAAAAAAAAAAAACAAAAAAAAATAATTTTTAAAAAACATTAATAATTTCCCCAAAAAAAAAAATTTTTTTTTAAAAAACCCCCAAAACAAAAAAATAAAAAACCCAAAATAAAAAAAAATTTTTTCCCCCCAAAAAAAACCCCAAATTCCAAAAAAAAAAACCCAAAAATTTTTAAAAAACTTTTAAAAAAAAAAAAACCCCCCCAAAAAAAAAAAATAACCCCCCCCCTTTTAAAAACAACCCCCAACCAACAACCTACTAAAAAAACCCATACCCAAAAAAACCACCTTTTTTAAAAAAATAAAAAACCCCCCCCCTTTTCCCCTTTTTAAAAACCCCCCCCAAAAACCAAAAAAACTCCCCCAACCATAACCAACCCTAAAACCAACCCCCAAAAAAACAAACCAAAACCCACCAACCCCTTTTTAACCAATAATTAAAATAAAACCCCAACCAAATAAAAACCCCCAACCCCCTAACCAACTAAAAACCCCCAATTAATTAAACCAAATCTTAAAAACCAAAAAAAAAAACCTAAAAAAAATTAAAAAAAAATTTTAAAAAAACCCAAATTCCCAAAAAAACATAAAACCCCAAAAAAAACAAAAAAAACCCCCCTTAATAATAAAAAAAATCTAACTAAAAAAAAAATTCAAAAAAAAAAATTCCCAACCAATAAAAAATTTTAAAATAAAAAAAAATTTCCCCCAAAACTTTTTTAAAAACCAAAAAAAAATTTTTTTTAAAAAAAAAAAAAAACCAAATAAAAAAAAAAAAACCCCAAAAAACCAAAAACTAAACCCCAAAACTTTAAAATAAATAAAAATCAAAATTTTAATCCCCCCCTCCCCCCCAAAAAAAAAACCCAAATCTAATTTCAAAACACCCAAAACAAATTTCTTTGGGAATTAAAAAAAAAAAAAAAATTTAACCCCCTAAAATTTTTCCCCTAAAAAAAAACCTAAAATAAAAATTTTTACTAAAAACCCCCCCCCTTTTTTTTTTTTAAAATTTTTTAAAAAAACCAATAATTAAAAAAAAATTTTTCCCAATTTTTAAATTTTAAAAATTTAAGTTTTTTTAAAAAAAAACCCCCTTTTTTTCCCCAAAAAATTTTTAATTTTTTTTTAACCTTTTAAAATCCTACCTAAAATTTTAAAAAAATAACCTAATTTTCCAAAAACCCAAAAACCTTTTCCCCCCTATTTTAACCCCATTTTAAAAAAAATTTTTTAATTAAATAATTTTTAAAATTTTAAAAAGGGGTACCCTTTCCCAAACCTATTTTTAAAAAATTAAAAAATAAAACCCAAAATAAAAATTTTAAAACCTAAAAACTTAAAAAACCAAAAAAAAAACTAACTTTTAAAATAAATAAAAAATTTTTTTTAAATAAAAAAAATAACCAAATTTAAAAACCCCAAATAATTTTAAAAAAAAAAAAAACCCCCAAAACCAAAAAAACAAATTTAAAAAACCTTTTTACTCTAACCCTTCAAAATTTTAAAAAAAAAAAAATTAAAAAAATTAAAAATTTTTTAAACAATAATTAAAAAAAATAAAACCCCAAACTTTTAATTTAAAAAAAAAAAAAAAATTAAAAAAAATTTAACTTTTAAAAAAAAACAAAATTTTCCCAATTTTTAAAAAAACTTCCCCTAAAAAAAAACCAATTTTTTTCCCAAAAAACTCAAATTTTTCCTTACAAATTTTGTTTTAAATAATTTTTTACAACCCCAAAACCAAAAAAAAAAAAAAATTAAAAATTTCCCCCAAAAAAACCCCCCAAAATCAAAAACCCCAAAAATTAAAACCCCAAAAAATTTTCAAAAAAAAAAGCTGAAAAAAAAAAAAAACCAAAAAATTTTTCAAATAAAACAAAAATAACCTTCTTTTAAAAAAAAAAAACCCCCCCTTTTAATAAAAAAAAAAACTTTTAAAAAAATTTTTAATAATTTTAATTTTATTTTAAAAATTTTTTTTAAAACTACCTTTTTTAAAAATAATTTAATAATAAAAATCGTAAAAAAACCAACCATAAACCCCCCAAAATACCCTTCTTTTCTAAAAAAAAAATTTAAAAATTTAAAAATTTAAAAAAAAACCCAAAAAAACCCCCCCTTTTAAAAATTCCTAATTTAAAAAAATAATTTTTTTTAATATTTAATTTTAAAAAAAAACCAAAACCAAAAAATTTTTTTTTTTAATTTTTTAAAAAAAAAAAAACCTTTTAAATACAAAATTTTTAAAAAAAATTTTTAATTTAACTAATAAAAAAAAAAATTTTTAAAAAAAATAAAATTTTAAAAAACCCCTTTTTTAAAACCTAAATAATTTTAAAAAACCAAAAAATTTAAAAAAACCCCCAAAAATAATTCCCAAAATACAACCTAATAAAATAATAATTTTTAAAAAAACAAAATTTTTCCCCCCCCTAAATTTTAACTAAATAAACAAAATTAAAATAAACCCTTAAAAAAAATAAAAAAAAAAATTTTTTAATAAAAAACCCCAAATAAAAAATTTTAAAAAAATTTTTAATTTAAAAATTAAATTTTTTTTATTAAAATTACCCCAAAAAAAAACTAACCTTTTTTAACTACCAAAAAAAAATTTTAAAAAAATAATTTCTAAGAAAAAAAAAAAAAATAAAACCCTTTTTTTTTTAAAAAAAAAATTTTTAAAAAAAATTTAAAAAAAATTTTCCCCAAAAAAAAACCCAAATTCCAAACACCAAAATAAAAAACCTAACCCAAAAAACTAAAAATTAAAAAAAAAAAAACAATTTTCCCAAATTTTTTTTTAATAAAAAAATTATTTTTTAACCAAATTTTAAATTTTAAAAACCCCCCCAATTTTAAAAAAAATTTAATTTTAAAAAAAATTTTAAAAAAACCCAAAAAAAACTAAAACCTTTTCTAAAAATAAAACAAATTTAAAATAAAATAAAAAAAAAATATAAAATAAAAAACCCCAATTTTTAAAAAAAAAACCTTTTAAACTTTTCCAACCCCAAAAACTTTAAAAAACCCCCCAAAAAACCCAAAAAACCCCAAAAACCCCCTTTTAATAACCCCCAAAACCCCAAAAAACCACCCCCTTTTTTTAAAAATAAAAACAATCCTAAAACCAAAACCTACCCCCAAAACAAAAATCTAATTTTTCCCCCCTTTAAAATAAAAACCAATTTTTTAAAAAATACCCCAAAAAAAAATCCCAAAATTTTAAAAAAAAAATTACCCCCCAAAAAAACCCAAAAATTTTCTAAATACATAACAAAAATCAAATTTTTTTAAAAAATTAAAATAAAATTTTTTAAAAAATTTTAATTTAAAATTTTTTTTAAAATTTCTTAAAACCAAAAAATTTTAAATAAAAAAAAAATTAAAAAAATTAAAATTAATAAAACCCTTTTCCCCCCCCTTTATAATTTAACCCCCTTTTAAATTTTTAAACCCTTTTTTAACCCAAAAAAAATAACCCTAAAAAATAAATTTACCCAAAATCAAAAAAATAAAACCTTTCCCAAAAAAAAATTTTAATTTTAAAATTTTTAAATACCAAATTTTTCCCCCTTTTAAAACCAAATTTTAATTTTTTTTCCCTAAATAATTTTAAAAAAAAAACCCCTACTTTTTTTTTAAAATCAAAGGGGGGTAATTTTTAACCTTTTTAATTAAAATTTTTTTTTTTAAAATTAAAAAAAAAATTTTAAAAACCCAAATACCCCTTAAAATAAAAATTAAATAATAAAAATAAAGAAATCAAATAAAAACCCCCTTTTACTCCCCAATTTCCTTTTTTACAAATTTTTAAAATAAAATCCCCTTTTTAAAATTTAATTTCCACCAAATTAAACCCCACCCCAAAAAAATTTTTTTTTTTAAAAAAAAAACCTACTAAAATTTTTTAAAACCCCTTTTCTAATTTAAAATTTCCCCCCCCCCCCCCCAAAAAAAATTTTTATTTCCCAAATAAATTTTTAAAAAAAAAATTTTTAAAAATAAACTTTAAAAAAATTTTTTAAAACCATTTAATTTTTTAAAAAAAAAAAACCCCCCCCTTAAAAAATCCAAAAAAACTAAATTTCCTAAAAATAAAAAAACCATTTAAAAATTAATTTTTTTAATAATTTTTTTCTTAAAAATTTTTCCCCCCCTTTATAAAAAAAAACAAAAAAATTTTTCTTTAATTTTTAAAAATTTCAAAAAAAACTTTAAAAATTAAAAAATAAAAAAACCCCATTAATAAACAAATAAAATTATTATATTTTTTTAAATTTTAAAAAAAAACCCCCCAAAAAACCTTTTTAAAAAAAAATAAACTTTTAAAAATTAAAATTAAAACAAAATTTAAAAAAATAAAACCCCCTTTTAAAAAAAAAACCCTTTCCCCCAAAAAAAACCTTCCCCCAAAATTTTAAAAAAAAAAAACTAAAACCCCAAAAAAAAACTTTTAACCCCCCCCCCTTAAAAAAAAAACCAAAAATAAATTCAAATTTTAAAAAAAACCTTTTAAAAATCCCAACAAAAACTTTAAAAAAACCCCAAAAAACAAATTTAAAAATTCCAACTAATTTTCTTAAAAAAAATTTTAAAAAACCTCCAACCTTATTTAATAATTAAACTAATTTTTTAAAACCCCCCTTTCCCCCCCAAAAAAAAATTTTTTAAAAAAATTTTTTAAATTTTTTTTAAAAACCTTTATTTTTTAAAAAAAATTCCAAAAAGGGGGGAAAAAATTTTTAACTAAAACAACCCCCCCTAAAATTTTTCCCCTTTTAAAAACCCCCCAATAACAAAAACAAATAAATTTTCCCCAAATTTTTAAAAATTTCCAAAAAACCAAATTTGGGGTTTCTAAATCCAAAAACTTTTCCAAAACCCCTAAAAAACCCAAAATAAAAAATATTTTTTATTTCTTTATCCATTTTTTAACCAAATTTAAAAAAAATTTTTAAAAAAATTTTTAAAACCAATAAAATTTTAAAAAAATTAAAATTTTTTTTTTAAATCTTAAAAAATTGGACCCCAAAACCCCCCAAAAAAATTTAAAAAAATTATTATAAAAAATTTCCCAATAAATAAAATAAAATAAAAATTTTTTTCAAAAAAATAAAAATAAAAAAACCCCCAAAAACCCCCAAATATTTTTCCCCCAACTTTAAAAAAAAATTTAAAAATTTTAATTTTACTAAAATTTTAAAAACCCTTACCTTTTTTAAAAAAAATCATAAATAAACTCCCTTTTAAAAACCCCCCAAATTTTAAAAAAAAAATTTTAATTAACCCTTTTTTTTAAACTTTTTCCCCCCCTTTTTTTCCCCCCAAAAAAAACCAAATAAAAAATTAAAATTTTTAAAAATTATAATTCTTTTTCCCAATAAATAAAAAAAACCAAAAATACAACCCCAAAAAATAAAATTTTTTTAAATTTTTTCCAAATAAAAAAAAAAAACCTAAAAATTTTTTAAAAAACCAAAAAATTTAAAAAATTTTAACCAACCAATAAAATAAATTTTTTTAAAAAATACTTAAAATTTTTTTACCCAATATTTTACCTTTCCCAAATTTCCTACTTTTTAACCCTAATAAAAACCCCCACCCCCAATATAAACCAAAATTTCCCAAAATAAATAAACTAAAAATTTTAAAACCTCCCCAAATAAAAAATAAATTTAACTAAAAATTTTAAAAAAATTTTTTTTAAAAAAAAATTAAAACCCCCCAATTTCCCCAAAATTTTTAATTAAAAAAACCAAAAAATTTATTTTTTTTTTCCAAAAAATAAAAATTTTAAAATTAAAATAAAATTTTAACTTCCCCCCTTTTAAAAAACCCAACTAAAATTTCCAAAAAAAACCCTAAATTTTCCCCTTTTTCTCCCCCTTTTTCCCCAAAATTTTTTTTTAACTCCCCTAAAACCCCAAAATTTAAAAACCCAAACCCCCAAAAAACCCACCCCAAAAAAATTTTTATTTCCAAAAAAATTTAAAAAAAACCCCCCTTTTTTTCCCCCCCCCTTTTCCCCCCCTTTTACCCCCAAAAAAAACACTTTTAAAAAATTTAACCCCGGGGGGTTAAATTAAATTGGGGGGGGGTTTTTTTAAAAAAAAATTTTTAAACCCCTTTTTTTTCCAAAAAAAAATACCCAAAAAAAAATTAAAAAATTTAAAAAAAAAAACCAATAAAACCCAAAAAAATTTTATTTTTTAAATAAATATAAACCCCCCTTTTAAAAATTTTAATAATCCAATTTTTTAATAAAAAAATTTTTTTATTTTTTAAAACAATTTTTAAAAATTTTTTTTCCACCTTAACTTTAAATTTAAATTTTTTAATAAAAATTTTTTAAACAAATTTTAACAAATTTTTTTTAAAATTTTTTCCCTTTTTTTAACCTTAAACAAATTTTCCCCAAATTTTTTAAAATTTTAAAACCTAATTTTTAACCCCCAACCAATTTTAATTTTTTCAAAATTTTTAATTTTCCTTTTTTAACCCCCTTTTTTTTTAAAACCAAAAACAAATTTCCTTCTTTCCCCCCCCCAAACCCCCCCCCCCCCCCCCCCCCCCCCCTTAAAACCCCAAAATTTTTAAAATTTTTCCAAACCCCCCCCCCAAAAAATTTTAAAATTAAACCAGAAAATTTTCAATAAATAAAATATTTTAAAAAAAAAATTTTTAATAATTTTTTATTTTAAAAAAAAAAAAATAAAAAATTTTTAAAAAAAATAAAAAATAAAAAATAAACTTTCCCCAAAAAACCAAAAAAACCCCATAAAATTTTAACCTTTTTTTAAAAAAATTAAAAAAAAAAAAAACCCCTTAATTTTTAAAAATTCCTTTTAAAAATATCCTAAAAACCAAACTAAAAAAAAATTTTCCAACCAAATTTTTTATAAAAAACTGTTTTAAAAAAAATTTTTTTTTAAAAAATTTTTTAAACTTTTACCCAAAAAATAAAACCAACAAACAAAAAATTTTTTAAAACCCTAAATTTTTTAAAGTATTTTTTAAACTTTTTGGGGAAAATCATTTAAAAAAATTTTTAAAATTTAAAAAATTGATTTTAAAAATTTTTTTGGGGGTTTTTTAAAAATAAAAATTTTTCATTTAAAAAAAAAAAGCCCCCCTTAAAATTTTTAAATTAAAATTTTTTAAGTTTAAATGTAAAATTTTTTAAAAATTTTTGGGGAAAAATAAATTTTTTTTTAAAACTTTAAAAAAATTTTTGGGCTTACCCCCCGGGTTTTTTTTAAAATTTTTAAAAAAATTTTAAAAAAACCCCAAATTTAACCAAAATCCAAAAAAAATCTTTTTTATTTTTTAAATTTTAAAACCCCCCCCCCCTTTTTTTTTTCAGTTAGTTGTTTTTAAAATTTTTTTTTATTAACTTTAAAATTTTCCAAAAAAATTTAAAAATTTTAAAAAAAAAAACAGTTTATATTTGTTAAAATTTTTCTATAAAAAAATTTTTTAATTTTATTAAAATTTATTTAAATTTTAATTTTTGGAAAATTTTTTTAAATTTTTTTACAAATTTTTTAGGGGGAAAAATTTTTTTCCGGGGGTTTTTAAATGCTTTCCCCTTTTTTTAAAAAAAGGAAAAAAAATTTTTTTAAAAAAAATTTTTTTTTCTTTAAAAATTATTTAATTAAAATTTTTTAAAGTAAAAAAATTTTTTGTTTTATTTTAATTTTTAAAATTTTTTGTTTTAAAATTTTTTTTTTTTTTTTTAAAAAAAACAAAAAATTTTTTTATTTTTAAATTAAAAGGGCGGGGGAAAATTTGAGAAGGGGGAAAAAAATTTTTTTTTAAAGGGGAAAAATCTTTTTAAAACCAAATTTTTTTTTTAAAATTTTTTAACAAAAAAAAATTTAAAAAAAAATATTTTAGGGAAAAAAATTGATTTTTTAAAATTTTTAAATAATATTTTTTAATTTTTAAATTTTTTTTTTTATAAAAATTTTTTTTTTTTTAAATTTTGTTTCCCCCTTTTTTTAAAAAATAAATTTTTTTTTTGGGAAAAAATTTTTATTTTAAAAAAAACCTTTTTTTTAAAAAAAATTTTTTAAAAAATTTTAAAAATAAAAAATAAAAGAATTTCAAAAATTTTTTTCCAAAAAAATTTTTTCCCTTTTTGGGTTTATTTAAAAAAATTTAAAAAAATTTAAAAAAAATTTTTTTGGGGGGAAAAAATTTTTCCACAAAACGGTTTTTTTAATTTTTAAAAATTTTTAAAAATTTTTAAAAAAAAATTTTTGGGGAAAGTAAAAGGGATTGGTTGGTTTAATTTAAAGGGTGGGCCCCTACAAATCATGGAAAAAGAAAGGGGGCCCCTTTTTTAAAAAAAATTAAAAAAGAATTTTAATATATTTAAAAATTGACTTTAAAAAAATTTCGAAAAAAAACCGAAAAAAAAAGGGGCTTATAAATAAAAGTTTTAAAATTTTAAAAAATAAAAAAAAAAATTTAAATTTAAAAAAAAAGTTTAAAACAAATTTTTTTTTTTTTTAAAAATAATTTTTAAAAAAAAAAAAAAGGAATTTTTTTAAAAGGAAAAAAAACCCGTCCCCAAAAAAAAATTTTTCCCCCAAAATTTAAAAATTTTGAAAAAACCAAAAAAATTAAAGAAATTTTTTTTTTAAAATTAAAAAATTAAGGGGGGAAAAAAAAATTTAAATTTTAATAAGAAAAATTTAAAATTTAAAACTTTGTTAAAAAAAAAAAATTTTTGGGGGGTTTAGTTTTTAAAAAAGGGACTTTGGAGAAAAGGATTTTAAAATTGGGAAAAAGGGTTTTATTTTAAAAAAAATTTTTTTTTTTTAAAAAAAAAATTTCGGGAAAATTTTAAAAAAAAAACCCCCAAAAAAAAACAAAAGGGAAAAAAAAAAAAAAAAAAAATAAAAAATATTTAAAATTTTTTTTTTTTAAAATTTTAAAAAAAATTTTAAAAAATGGGAAAAATTTCCCCTAAAAATTTGCAAATTTAAAAAATTTTTTTATTTAAAAAAAATTAAAATTTTAAAAAGGAACCCAAAGGAATAAAGGGAAAAAAAATTTTTTTTTAAAAAGGGAAATTTGGTTTAAAAAACTTTAAAAAACCCTTTTCCCCGGGGAAAAATAAAAATTTTAAAAAAAAGTAAATCAAGGGAAATTTAAAAAACATTTTGTTCCTATTTTTTTAAAAAAAAAAAATTGATTGAAAAAAATTAAAATTTTTTGGGGTTTTTAAATTTTTTTTTTGGGGTTTTTCCCCAAAAATTTTCAAAAAAAAAAAATTTAAAAAAAAAATTTTATTTTAAAACCCAAAAATTGCAAAATTATTTTTTAAAAATTTGTTTTAAAAGAAACCCCCAAAATTTTTCCAAGGGATTTTTTGGGGTTTTAAAAAAAATTTTTTTCCCAAATTTTTAAAAAAAAAAATTTAATTAAAAATTCAAATTTAAAATTTTTAAAAATTTTTCGTTTAAAAAAATTTAAAAATTTTTTTAGGAAAAAAAATTTTTTAATTCCCCAAAATTGTTTTTAAAAAACCATTTCAATTTTGAAAAGGGGGGGAAAAATGGAAAAATTGGGTTTTTAAAAACCCCCCCAAAAAAAATTTTTTTTTTAAAAACAAAATTTTTAAAAAAAATTTTTTTTTAATTTAAAGAAAATTTTAATTTAAAAAATTTATTTTTAAAAAAAGGTTATTAAAACAAAAATTTTTTTTTTAAAATTTTTTTTTTTTTAAAAAATTTAAAATTTAATTTTTTAAAGTTACAAAAAACCTTTTTAAAACCTTTATTTTTTAAAAAAAAAGGGAAAAATTTTTTTTTTCAAATTTTCAAAAGGTTTTTTAAAAAATTTTTTTAGGGAAAAAATTTTTTAAATTTTTAAATCATGATTTTGGAAAATTCCCCAAAAAAAATTGTTTTTACCCGTTAAATTTCCCCGGAAAAAATCTTAAATTTTTAAAAATTTGAAAAGTTTAAACTTTTTTAAAATTTTAAAAACCCAAAAAATTTTTTTAAAAATATTAAACCCAAAACAAACAAAGTAAAGGGAAAAATTTTTTTAAAATTCCCTTTTTTTTAAAATTTTCTTTTAATTTTTTTTTCACCAAAAAAAAAAAATAATTTTTTTAAAACCCCTATAAAAAAACAAAATGTACCCGATTCAAAAATTTCCCCAAAATAATAGGTTTTTAGAAAACAAAAAAATTTTTTTAATATCTTTTTTTTGGGAGTTTTAAAATTTTTTAAAAAACAGAAAAAAATTTAAATAAAGAAAAAAAAATTTTTTTTTAAAAAAAATTTTTTTAAAAAAAAAAAAGTTTTTTAAAAATTTAAAAAAAATTTTTTTTAAAAAAAATTTTTTAAAAAATTTTTTTAAAATTTTTTTTTAAAAAAAAAAAATTCTTTTAAAAAAAAAGTTTCACCAAAACATTTTTTAAAAAAAAATTTGGGAAAATAAATTTTTTTAAATTTTAATTTTAAAAAAATTTAAATTTTTTTAAAAAATTTTCCCCAAATTTAATTAGTTTTTTTTTTAAAAATTTATTTTTATTTTTTTTTAAAAAAACCAAATTAAATTTTTAAAAAAAAAAACCCCCCTTTTTGGGTTAAGAAAAAAAACCCAAGGGGGCCCTCCAAAAAGGGCAACCATTTTTTCCTAAACCAAACCTTTTTAAAATTTTGGAAAAATTTTTTTAAAAAAAATTAATATTTCCCATCAATTTTTTGGGGGTTTGGGTAAAAAATTTTAAGGGGTGTTTGATAAAGAAAACCCTTTAAAAATTTTTTCCCCCCCGGGAAACCCTTTAAAAAAAATTTCAAAATTTTCTTTAATAGGGGTTTTTTAAAGTTTTTTTACAAAAAAGGGCCCCCAAAAACGACAAAAAAACCCCTTTCCCCCAAAAATTTATCCCCTTTTAAAAAGTATTTACCCCAAAACCCGTTTAAAAATTTAAAAATTTTTTAAATTTAAAAAAACAAAAACCTTTAAAAAAGAAAATTTAAAAGTTTTAAAAAAAATGATTTTTTTGGTTAAAAATTTTTATATTTTTTTCCCCTTTTTTCCCCTTTTAAAATTTTTAAAATTTTTAAAAAAAAAAAACCCCCCAAGCTTTAAATTCATACTCCCGGAAAAAAGGGACAAAATTTTAAAAAAGACAAATTTTTTACTTTTATTAAATAAAAAATGGGCCACTTAAAATAATTTTTTAATTTTTAAAAAAATTTTTTCCCAAAAAATTTTTTTGGAAAAATTTTATTAAATAAAATTTTTTTTCAAAAAAATCATTTATTTTTTTAAAAAATTTTTAATTTTTAAAAAAATACAAACCCCCAAAAGTGGAAAATTAAAAAACCCCGGCTAAGGGTAAAATTAAAAACCCCCCCCCCAAAAAATTTTCAAAAAAACCCCAAACCCTTTTCCGGAACATAAAACCCAAAAAAAAACCCAAAAAAAAAAATTTTTTTTTTTTTTTAAATTTAAAAAAACAAAAAGCCCTTCAAACCCCTTTTAAAAATTTTTTTTTTTTAAAAAATTAAATTTAAATTTCCCCCCAAAATATTAAATTTTTTTTTTAAAAAAAAATTTCTCCCTTTTAAATTTTATTATAAAATTTCCTTTTTTTTAAAAACCCGCCTAGACAAAAAAATTTTTTTTCCCCCTTTTAAAAAAAAAAATTTATTTTTAATTTTCCCCCCCCTTTAAAACAAAACTGTTTTAAATTTTTATCCACTTTTAAAAAAACCCCCATTTTAATAACCCCCACTTGTGTAAATTTTTTAAAAAAAAAACCCATCAACATTTCCCCCTTTTTTTTAAAAAATTTTTTCCCTTTTTAAGGTTTAATTTTTTAAAAAAATTTTAAAATTTAAAAGGTTAAAAAACCCCTTATTATTAAACGTTGCCCCTTTTAAAACAACAAAAAAAAATTAAAAAATTAAATTAAATTTTTAAACCCCCCCAAAAAAATTTTTTTAAATTCTTAAAAATTTAAAATTTTTTCCCCCAAAAATTTTAAAAAAAAATTTTTCTAAATTCCAAAAAAAGGGGCAGTTAATTTTTATTTTTAAAAAGGAAAAAAAAAAAAAAATTAAAGGTTTTTCCCCCCCAACCCCCCCGGAAATTTAAAAAAAAAAAGTAAATTTCCCCCCCCTTTTTTAAAAATTTTTAAAAATTTTTTTCCCCCTTTTTTTTTAAAAAATTTTTTTTATTTTAAAAAATTTTAAAAAAATTATTTTTGCCATACATTTTTTTTATTTTTAACACCCCCCAATAAAACCTTTTTTTTTTTTGTTTTGGGGTTTTTAAATTTAAATTTAAAAAAAAAAAAAATTTTTTAAAATACAAAAAAAAAAAAATTTAGTTTAACAAAGGGGGTTTTAAAAAAAAAATTTAAAAGTAAAAAATCAAAAATTTAAAACAAAAATTAAAATTTATAAAAAAAATTTTAAAAATAGGAATTTTTAAAAATTTAAAAAAAATTTTTAAAAAAATTCCCCCAAAAAAAAAAAAAATTTTTTTTTTTTTTTTTTGAAAAATTTTAAAAATTTTTCAAAAAAAATTTAAGGTGAAATTTTTTAAACATTTTTTTTAAAAGTTTTTTTTTTAAAATTTTAAAATTTTTTTGGGAAAATTTTTAAAAGAAAAATATTTTAAAAATTTTTTAAAAAATTGTTGGTCCTTTTTTAAAAATTTTTTAAATAAAATTTTAAAAACAACCCAAAATTTTCTAACAGTTATTTAAAAGGATTAAAGGGAGAAAAATTTTTTCTTTTAAAAAAACCTTTTTTAAAAAAAAAAAACCAAATGCTTTTTTATAAAAAATTTTTAAAAGGGTTTTAAAAGTGGGAAAAAACAAAAAAAACCCTTTTCCCCATTGGGGAACCCAACCTAAAAAAAAAAAAAAAACCCAAAGGGCAAAAAAGGGAATTTGGGGAAAAAAAGAGAAAAAAACCCCCCTTTAAAAAACAAAAAAAGGAATTAAAAAAACAAAAATTTTGGAATTTTTAAAAAACCCCCGGGGGGGAAAGAGTTTAAAAAAATCCCCTTTTTACGGACCATTCGGTTCTTTGGAGGCAAAAGAAAATTTAAAAA
Organism: Timema cristinae; assembly: GCA_039000515.1. Taxonomy (NCBI): domain Eukaryota; kingdom Metazoa; phylum Arthropoda; class Insecta; order Phasmatodea; family Timematidae; genus Timema; species Timema cristinae. The sequence continues at coordinate 2,018 of JBCFYV010001413.1, read as the reverse complement.
ATTTAAAATTGTTAAAAAATTTGGAAAAAAAAATTTATCGGGAAACTAAAATTTTAAAAAGGGAAATTTTTTTGGGGAATTTAAAAAAAAAAAACCGGGGAAAAAGGGGGAAAAACTTTTTTTGGGGAAAAAAATTTTTCCCCCCCGGGGGTAAAACCAAAAAAACCCCCCGCCCTAAAAAATTCCCAATTGAAAATTTTTTAAATTAAAAAATTATTGGGGCTAAAGTTTTTTCCCCGAAAAAAGGGAAAAGTTTTAAACAACCCCCCAAAAAGCCCTTTCCAATTTAAAAAATTTTTTTTTAGGGCCCTTTCCCAAAAAAAATCCTAGAAACCTTTTAAAAAAAATTTTTTAAAAAAATTTTAAAAAAAAGGAAAGGGATTAGGATTTTTTAAATTTTTGGGTCTTTTTACTCCAAAAGGGGCAAAAAAAATTTTTTAAAAAAATTTATTGGGGGGGGAAAAAAAATAAACCCCTTTTTTTGTTAACTTTTTTTTGCAAATTTTTAAAAATTTTCCCAGGGTTTTTGGGGCAAAATTTTTTAACCCCAAAAAAAATTTTAAATTTTCCCCAAAAATTAAAATTTTAAAAATTTTTTTTCCCCAAACATCGTACTAATTAAAAAAAAAAAAATTTTTTTAAAAAAATTAAAAAAAAAAATTTCAAAACTTTTTTTTTTTAAAAATAAAACCCAAAAAGGGGAAAACCCAAATTTTTTATTTAAACCCTGAAAAAAAAATTTTAAAAATTAAAAAATTTAAAAAATTTTTTTAAATTTTTTCCCCGTTTAGTTTTAAAAAAAGGAAAATTATTTAAAAAAGAAAAAAAAAAAAGATTTTTTAAAAATGAAAAAAAATTTTTTAAAAAAAAAAAAAAAAAAAAATTTTTAAAAAAAAAATAAATTTTAAAAGGGGAAAAAGAGGAAAATTAAAAAAAAAAAAAGCCTAAAACGGGGAAAAAAGGGTTTAAAAATTTTTAACCAAAATTTTTTTTAAAAAAATTTTAAAAAAAAAAACAAATTAAAATTTTTTTTCCCCCCAAAAAACATAATGGTTCCCCAACTTTTTTATATTTTTATACTCCGAAAAACATATGGGATGTACTCAAAAGTTCCCTCCTTTGAGACTTTTCAGGTCTCAAATTGCATTTTTCAAAAAAGTTCACACCCTATCAGTCCCCAAATTTTCTTAAAATTCCGTTTCGTATCCAAATGTCAACCGGGATGACACCTCCCAGTACCACAACAGCATAAATGTAATACTGCCCATGTATGTATATGTCACTATAATAGGTGCCTTCCTATTCACACTTTAACATATAAGGGCCGGTCTTATTAATCCTGGATAAATATTAATCTGGTAGATAAATATTTCTAACTGATGGATAATTTTAAAGTGCGTCTTATGACTGCCAGATAGTATTTATCTTCCAGATAAAAATATATTTATCCATCACAATTTTATAGGGAGGTTTACGTGTTTAGTAAGCACAGGCCTGGGCTCTAACTATATAAATTTTGAACATTTAATTTCCACTTTTATATAAACTGACAAGCTATTTGTAGAGTATAATTATATTAGAACAAATTATCAAATTGTGAGTACAATAATTGAAATTTTGTAACGTTTACCCAACTATTGCCCACATTTTGGCAGACATCTTAGCTTCTGCGCCCACGTGATGCCATATGTTTCCTCGCACTCGTTTAGCCACCATTATATAACAAAATATTGAGCGTTGACACCACTCGATAGGTTGTAATGCTATCAGCAGGACGCACCCGTAAAAACAGTTTCCTATCTTGCATGTTCAGAATAAATATATTATTTTACAGATAGCTATCTGTCAGGTAAAAATTTAGTTTTATAAGTAGTGTAAAAAATTAAAGTGGTGATAATTTGATAATTTGCTAACTTTAGCAATAGCAATATTTTTCCGGTGTAACTGTCGGCCCCAGGGGGGCTACTAATTATGGTATTGTTCTAGGAATGAAAAAAGGTTTAAAAATAGAGGAAATG
>JBCFYV010001412.1:0-16524 GCA_039000515.1 Timema cristinae | reverse complement strand
AACTCTATAAAGTTATTCTGAACAACTTGTTTAGCGTTTTGACTAAAAATGACGAAAATAAAGAATTGTCATTTCTGGACGATTTCAACAGACGATGATTCTCGAAAATCGAGAATATGCACTCGATTGATGATTTCCATCAATTAACTGAATATATAGTTACAGAACCTTAAATAAAGTTATTTTGAACAACTTATGAACAAATTTTACTAAAACGTTTAAGAAATAAAGAAGATTCATTTTCTAAGATTTCAAAACACGAAAAGAATCTGGTATGTCAGTTTGGTTGACGAGTGTCATATTTTAACTGAATGTATAGATACAGCAACTCTAATAAAGTTATTTTGAACAACTTGTTTAGCGTTTTGACTAAAAATGACGAAAATAAAGAATTGTCATTTCTGGACGATTTTCAACAGACGATGATTCTCGAAATCGAGAATATGCCTCGATTGATGATTTCCATCATTTAACTGAATATATAGTTACAGAACCTTAAATAAAGTTATTTTGAACAACTTATGAACAAATTTTACTAAAACGTTAAGAAATAAAGAAGATTCATTTTCTAAGATTTCAAAACACGAAAAGAATCTGGTATGTCAGTTTGGTTGACGAGTGTCATATTTTAACTGAATGTATAGATACAGCAACTCTAATAAAGTTATTTGAACAACTTGTTTAGCGTTTTGACTAAAAATGACGAAAATAAAGAATTGTCATTTCTGGACGATTTCAACAGACGATGATTCTCGAAATCGAGAATATGCGCTCGATTGATGATTTCCATCATTTAACTGAATATATAGTTACAGAACCTTAAATAAAGTTATTTTGAACAACTTATGAACAAATTTTACTAAAACGTTAAGAAATAAAGAAGATTCATTTTCTAAGATTTCAAAACACGAAAAGAATCTGGTATGTCAGTTTGGTTGACGAGTGTCATATTTTAACTGAATGTATAGATACAGCAACTCTAATAAAGTTATTTTGAACAACTTGTTTACTTTTGACTAAAAATGACGAAAATAAAGAATTGTCATTTCTGGACGATTTCAACAGACGATGATTCTCGAAATCGAGAATATGCGCTCGATTGATGATTTCCATCATTTAACTGAATATATAGTTACAGAACCTTAAATAAAGTTATTTTGAACAACTTATGAACAAATTTTACTAAAACGTTAAGAAATAAAGAATTCATTTTCTAAGATTTCAAAACACGAAAAGAATCTGGTATGTCAGTTTGGTTGACGAGTGTCATATTTTAACTGAATGTATAGATACAGCAACTCTAATAAAGTTATTTGAACAACTTGTTTAGCGTTTTGACTAAAAATGACGAAAATAAAGAATTGTCATTTCTGGACGATTTCAACAGACGATGATTCTCGAAATCGAGAATATGCGCTCGATTGATGATTTCCATCATTTAACTGAATATATAGTTACAGAACCTTAAATAAAGTTATTTTGAACAACTTATGAACAAATTTTACTAAAACGTTAAGAAATAAAGAAGATTCATTTTCTAAGATTTCAAAAACAAAAGAATTGGTATGTCAGTTTGGTTGACGAGTGTCATATTTTAACTGAATGTATAGATACAGCAACTCTAATAAGTTATTTGAAAAACTTGTTTACCTTTTGACTAAAAATGACGAAAATAAAGAATTGTCATTTCTGGACGATTTCAACAGACGATGATTCTCGAAATCGAGAATATGCGCTCGATTGATGATTTCCATCATTTAACTGAATATATAGTTACAGAACCTTAAATAAAGTTATTTTGAACAACTTATGAACAAATTTTACTAAAACGTTAGATAATAAAGAGATTCATTTTCTAAGATTTCAAAACACGAAAAGAATCTGGTATGTCAGTTTGGTTGACGAGTGTCATATTTTAACTGAATGTATAGATACAGCAACTCTAATAAAGTTATTTTGAACAAACTTGTTTAGCGTTTTGACTAAAAATGACGAAAATAAAGAATTGTCATTTCTGGACGATTTCAACAGACGATGATTCTCGAAATCGAGAATATGCGCTCGATTGATGATTTCCATCATTTAACTGAATATATAGTTACAGAACCTTAAATAAAGTTATTTTGAACAACTTATGAACAAATTTTACTAAAACGTTAAGAAATAAAGAAGATTCATTTTCTAAGATTTCAAAACACGAAAAGAATCTGGTATGTCAGTTTGGTTGACGAGTGTCATATTTTAACTGAATGTATAGATACAGCAACTCTAATAAAGTTATTTTGAACAACTTGTTTAGCTTTTGACTAAAAATGACGAAAATAAAGAATTGTCATTTCTGGACGATTTCAACAGACGATGATTCTCGAAATCGAGAATATGCGCTCGATTGATGATTTCCATCATTTAACTGAATATATAGTTACAGAACCTTAAATAAAGTTATTTTGAACAACTTATGAACAAATTTTACTAAAACGTTAAGAAATAAAGAAGATTCATTTTCTAAGATTTCAAAACACGAAAAGAATCTGGTATGTCAGTTTGGTTGACGAGTGTCATATTTTAACTGAATGTATAGATACAGCAACTCTAATAAAGTTATTTGAACACTTGTTTAGCGTTTTGACTAAAAATGACGAAAATAAAGAATTGTCATTTCTGGACGATTTCAACAGACGATGATTCTCGAAATCGAGAATATGCCTCGATTGATGTTTCCATCATTTAACTGAATATATAGTTACAGAACCTTAAATAAAGTTATTTTGAACAACTTATGAACAAATTTTACTAAAACGTTAAGAAATAAAGAAGATTCATTTTCTAAGATTTCAAAACACGAAAAGAATCTGGTATGTCAGTTTGGTTGACGAGTGTCATATTTTAACTGAAATGTATAGATACAGCAACTCTAATAAAGTTATTTTGAACAAACTTGTTTACCATTTTGACTAAAAATGACGAAAATAAAGAATTGTCATTTCTGGACGATTTCAACAGACGATGATTCTCGAAATCGAGAATATGCGCTCGATTGATGATTTCCATCATTTAACTGAATATATAGTTACAGAACCTTAAATAAAGTTATTTTGAACAACTTATGAACAAATTTTACTAAAACGTTAATAATTAAAGATTCATTTTCTAAGATTTCAAAACACGAAAAGAATCTGGAATGTCAGTTTGGTTGACTAGTGTCATATTTTAACTGAATGATAGAATGTATAGATACAGCAACTCTAATAAAGTTATTCTGAACAACTTGTTTAGCGTTTTGAATAAAAATGACGAAAATAAAGAATTGTCATTTCTGGACGATTTCAACAGACGATGATTCTCGAAAACGAGAATATGCACTCGATTGATGATTTCCATCAATTAACTGAATATATAGTTACAGAACCTTAAATAAAGTTATTTTGAACAACTTATGAACAAATTTTACTAAAACGTTAGAAATAAAGAAGATTCATTTTCTAAGATTTCAAAACACGAAAAGAATCTGGTATGTCAGTTTGGTTGACGAGTGTCATATTTTAACTGAATGTATAGATACAGCAACTCTAATAAAGTTATTTTGAACAACTTGTTTAGCGTTTTGACTAAAAATGACGAAAATAAAGAATTGTCATTTCTGGACGATTTCAACAGACGATGATTCTCGAAATCGAGAATATGCGCTCGATTGATGATTTCCATCATTTAACTGAATATATAGTTACAGAACCTTAAATAAAGTTATTTTGAACAACTTATGAACAAATTTTACTAAAACGTTAAGAAATAAAGAAGATTCATTTTCTAAGATTTCAAAACACGAAAAGAATCTGGTATGTCAGTTTGGTTGACGAGTGTCATATTTTAACTGAATGTATAGATACAGCAACTCTAATAAATTTATTTTGAACAACTTGTTTACCTTTTGACTAAAAATGACGAAAATAAAGAATTGTCATTTCTGGACGATTTCAACAGACGATGATTCTCGAAATCGAGAATATGCGACTCGATTGATGATTTCCATCATTTAACTGAATATATAGTTACAGAACCTTAAATAAAGTTATTTTGAACAACTTATGAACAAATTTTACTAAAACGTTAAGAAATAAAGAAGATTCATTTTCTAAGATTTCAAAACACGAAAAGAATCTGGTATGTCAGTTTGGTGACGAGTGTCATATTTTAACTGAATGTATAGATACAGCAACTCTAATAAAGTTATTTGAACAACTTGTTTAGCTTTTGACTAAAAATGACGAAAATAAAGAATTGTCATTTCTGGACGATTTCAACAGACGATGATTCTCGAAAATCGAGAATATGCGCTCGATTGATATTTCCATCATTTAACTGAAATATAGTTACAGAACCTTAATATAAAGTTATTTGAACAACTTATGAACAAATTTTACTAAAACGTTAAGAAATAAAGAAGATTCATTTTCTAAGATTTCAAAACACAAAAAGAATCTGTATGTCAGTTTGGTTGACGAGTGTCATATTTTAACTGAATGTATAGATACACAACTCTAATAAATTATTCTTTTGAACAACTTGTTTACATTTTGACTAAAAATGACGAAAATAAAGAATTGTCATTTCTGGACGATTTCAACAGACGATGATTCTCGAAATCGAGAATATGCCTCGATTGATATTTCCATCAATTAACTGAATAATAGTTACAGAACCTTAAATAAAGTTATTTTGAACAACTTATGACAAAATTTTTACTAAAACGTTAAGAAATAAGAAGATCATTTTCTAAGATTTCAAAACAGAAAAGAATCTGGTATGTCAGTTTGGTTGACGAGTGTCATATTTTAACTGAATGTATAGATACAGCAACTCTAATAAAGTTATTTTGAACAACTTGTTTAGCGTTTGACTAAAAATGACGAAAATAAAGAATTGTCATTTCTGGACGATTTCATAAGACGATGATTCTCGAAATGAGAATATGCGCTCGATTGATGATTTCCATCATTTAACTGAATATATAGTTACAGAACCTTAAATAAAGTTATTTTGAACAACTTATGAACAAATTTTACTAAAACGTTAAGAAATAAAGAAGATTCATTTTCTAAGATTTCAAAACACGAAAAGAATCTGGTATGTCAGTTTGGTTGACGAGTGTCATATTTTAACTGAATGTATAGATACAGCAACTCTAATAAAGTTATTTTGAACAACTTGTTTAGCGTTTTGACTAAAAAATGACGAAAATAAAGAATTGTCATTTCTGGACGATTTCAACAGACGATGATTCTCGAAATCGAGAATATGCGCTCGATTGATGATTTCCATCATTTAACTGAATATATAGTTACAGAACCTTAAATAAAGTTATTTTGAACAACTTATGAACAATTTTACTAAAACGTTAAGAAATAAAGAAGATTCATTTTCTAAGATTTCAAAACACAAAAGAATCTGTATGTCAGTTTGGTTGACGAGTGTCATATTTTAACTGAATTATAGATACACAACTCTAATAAATTATTTTGAACAACTTGTTTACTTTTGACTAAAAATGACGAAATAAAGAATTGTCATTTCTGGACATTTCAACAGACGATGATTCTCGAAATCGAGAATATGCCTCGATTGATGATTTCCATCATTTAACTGAATATATAGTTACAGAACCTTAATAAAGTTATTTGAACAACTTATGAACAATTTTACTAAAACGTTAAGAAATAAGAGATTCATTTTCTAAGATTTCAAAACACGAAAAAACTGGTATCAGTTTGGTTGACGAGTGTCATATTTTAACTGAATGTATAGATACAGCAACTCTAATAAAGTTATTCTGAACAACTTGTTTACTTTGACTAAAATGACGAAAATAAGAATTGTCATTTCTGGACGATTTCAACAGACGATGATTCTCGAAATCGAGAATATGCGCTCGATTGATGATTTCCATCATTTAACTGAATATATAGTTACAGAACCTTAATAAAGTTATTTGAACAACTTATGAACAAATTTTACTAAAACGTTAAGAAATAAAGAAGATTCATTTTCTAAGATTTCAAAACACGAAAAGAATCTGGTATGTCAGTTTGGTTGACGAGTGTCATATTTTAACTGAATGTATAGATACACAACTCTAATAAAGTTATTTGAACAACTTGTTTAGCGTTTTGACTAAAAATGACGAAAATAAAGAATTGTCATTTCTGGACGATTTCAACAGACGATGATTCTCGAAATCGAGAATATGCGCTCGATTGATGATTTCCATCATTTAACTGAATATATAGTTACAGAACCTTAAATAAAGTTATTTGAACAACTTATGAACAAATTTTACTAAAACGTTAAAATAAGAGATCATTTTCTAAGATTTCAAAACACGAAAAGAATCTGGATGTCAGTTTGGTTGACGAGTGTCATATTTAACTGAATGTATGATACAGCAACTCTAATAAAGTTATTCTGAAAACTTGTTTAGCGTTTTGACTAAAAATGACGAAAATAAAGAATTGTCATTTCTGGACGATTTCAACAGACGATGATTCTCGAAAACGAGAATATGCCTCGATTGATGATTTCCATCATTTAACTGAATATATAGTTACAGAACCTTAAATAAAGTTATTTTGAACAACTTATGAACAAATTTTACTAAAACTTAAGAAATAAAGAAGATTCATTTTCTAAGATTTCAAAACACGAACTGAATATGTACGTAAATAGTTTTTGAACAATTTAACAATTTTATAAAACGTAAAATAAAGAATTCATTTCTAAGATTTCAAACCAAAAGAATCTGGTATGTCAGTTTGGTTGACGAGTGCATATTTTATGAATGTATAATACAGCAACTCTAATAAAGTTATTTGAACAACTGTTTAGCGTTTGACTAAAATGACGAAAATAAAGAATTGCATTTCTGGACGATTTCACAGACGATGATTCTCGAAATCGAGATATGCGCTCGATGTGATTTCCATCATTAACTAATATATTTACAGAACTTAAAAAAGTTATTTGAACAACTTATGAACAAATTTTACTAAAACGTTAAGAATAAAGAATCATTTTCTAAGATTTCAAAACACAAAAGAATCTGGATGTCATTGGTTGACGAGTGTCATATTTAACTGAATGTATAGATACAGCAACTCTAATAAATTTTTGAACAACTTGTTACTTTTGACTAAAAATGACGAAATAAAGAATGTCATTTCTGGACGATTTCAACAACGATGATTCTCGAAACGAGAATATGCCTCGATTGTGATTTCCATCATTTAACTGAATATATAGTTACAGAACCTTAAATAAGTTATTTTGAACAATTTGACAAATTTTACTAAAACGTAAGAATAAAGAATTCATTTCTAAGATTTCAAAACACGAAAAGATCTGGATGTCATTTGTTGACAGTGTCATATTTAACTAATTATAGAACAGCAACTCTAATAAAGTTATTTGAACAACTTGTTTACTTTTACTAAAAATGACGAAATAAGAATTGTCATTTCTGGACGATTTCAACAGACGATGATTCTCGAATCGAGAATATGCGTCGATTGATGATTTCCATCATTAACTGAATATATAGTTACAGAACCTTAAATAAAGTTATTTTGAACAACTTATGAACAATTTTACTAAACGTTAGAATAAAAAGATCATTTTCTAAGATTTCAAAACACGAAAAGAATTGGTATGTCAGTTTGGTTGACAGTGTCAATTTTAACTGAATGTATAGATACAGCAACTCTAATAAGTTATTTGAAAACTTGTTTAGCGTTTTGACTAAAATGACGAAAATAAAGAATGTCATTCTGGACGATTCAACAGACGATGATCTCGAAATCGAGAATATGCCTCGATTGATGATTTCCATCATTTAACTGAATATATAGTTACAGAACTTAAATAAAGTTTTTTGAACACTTATGAACAAATTTTCTAAACGTTAGAAATAAGAAGATTCATTTTCTAAGATTTCAAAACACAAAAGAATCTGTATGTCAGTTTGGTTGACAGTGTCATATTTTAACTGAATGTATAGATACACAACTCTAATAAATTATTTGAACAATTGTTTACTTTTGACTAAAAATGACGAAAATAAGAATGTCATTTCTGGACGATTTCAACAGACGATGATTCTCGAAACGAGAATATGCTCGATTGATGATTTCCATCATTAACTGAATATAAGTTACAGAACCTTAAATAAAGTTATTTTGAACAACTTATGACAAATTTTACTAAAACGTTAGAAATAAAGAAGATTCATTTTCTAAGATTTCAAAACGAAAAGAATCTGTATGTCAGTTTGGTTGACGAGTGTCATATTTTAATGAATGTATAGATACAGCAACTCTAATAAAGTTATTTGAACAACTTGTTTAGCGTTTTGACTAAAATGACGAAAATAAAGAATTGTCATTCTGGACGATTTCAACAGACGATGATTCTCGAAATCGAGAAATGCGTCGATTGATGATTTCATCATTTAACTGAATATATAGTTACAGAACCTTAATAAAGTTATTTTGAACAACTTATGAAAAATTTTACTAAAACGTTAGAAATAAGAGATTCATTTTCTAAGATTCAAAACACAAAAGAATCTGGTATGCAGTTTGGTTGACGAGTGTCATATTTTAATGAATGTATAGATACAGCAACTCTAATAAATTATTTGAACAATTGTTACTTTGACTAAAAATGACAAAATAAAGAATTGTCATTTCTGGACGATTTCAACAGACGATGATTCTCGAAACGAAATATGCCTCGATTGATGATTTCCATCATTTAACTGAATATAAGTTACAGAACCTTAAATAAAGTTATTTTGAACAATTTGAACAAATTTTACTAAAACGTTAAGAAATAAAGAAGATTCATTTTCTAAGATTTCAAAACACGAAAAGAATCTGGTATGTCAGTTTGTTGACAGTGTCATATTTTAACTAATGTATAGATACAGCAACTCTAATAAGTTATTTGAACAACTTGTTTACTTTTACTAAAAATGACGAAAATAAAGAATTGTCATTCTGGACGATTTCAACAGACGATGATTCTCGAAACGAGAATTGCGCTCGATTGATGATTCCATCATTTAACTGAATATATAGTTACAGAACTTAAATAAGTTATTTTGAACAACTTATGAAAAATTTTACTAAACGTTAAAATAAAGATTCATTTTCTAAGATTTCAAAACACGAAAAGAATTGGATGTCAGTTTGTTGACAGTGTCATATTTTAACTGAATGTATAGATACAGCAACTCTAATAAGTTATTTGAACAACTTGTTTAGCGTTTTGATAAAAATGACGAAATAAAGATTGTCATTTCTGGACGATTTCAACAGACGATGATTCTCGAAAATGAGAATATGCCTCGATTGAGATTTCCATCATTAACTGTATAATACAGCAACTCTAATAAAGTTATTTGAACAACTTGTTACGTTTGACAAAATACATAAAAGAATTGTAATTAGGACGATTTCAACAGAATGATTACGTCGAAATCGGATATGCCTCGATGATGATTTCCATATTTAACTGAATATAATACAGAACCTTAATAAAGTTATTTTGAACAACTTATGAACATTTTACTAAAAATTAGAAATAAAGAAAGTCATTTCTAAGATTTCAAAACACGAAAGAATCTGGTATGTCATTTGTTGATGATGTCATATTTAACTGAATATAGATACAGCAACTTAAATAAAGTTATTTTGAACAACTTGTTTACGTTTTAGACTAAAAAAACGAAAATAAAGAATGTCATTTTGGCATTTCAACAGACGAATTCTCGAAATCGAGAATATAGCCTCGATGATGATTTCCATCATTTACTGAATTTATTACAGAACCTAAATAAAGTTATTTGAACAACTTATGAACATTTACTAAAACGTTAAGAAATAAGAAGATTCATTTCTAAGATTTCAAAACCAAAAGAATTGTATTCAGTTTGGTTGACGAGTATATTTTAAACTGAATTATAGATACAGAACTCTAATAAAGTTATTGAACAACTTTTTAGTTTGACTAAAAATGACGAAATAAAGAATTGTCATTTCTGAGATTTCAACAGACGATGATTCTCGAAATCGAGAATATGCTCGATTGATGATTTCCATCATTTAACTGAATATATAGTTACAGAACCTAAATAAAGTTATTTGAACAACTTATGAACAATTTTACTAAAACGTTAAGAAATAAAAAGATTCATTTTCTAAGATTTCAAAACACAAAAGAATCTGGATGTCAGTTTGGTACGATGTCATATTTTAACTATGAAATTACAGCAACTCAATAAAGTTATTCTGAAAATTTTAGCGTTTGACTAAAAATGACGAAAATAAAGAATTGTCATTTCTAGGACATTTCAACAGACGATGATTCTCGAAATCGAGAATATGCGCCGATTGAGATTTCATCATTTAACTGAATAGTTACAGAACCTAATAAAGTTATTTTGAACAACTATGAAAATTTACTAAAACTTAAAAATAAAGAAGATTCATTTTACTAAGATATTCAAAACAACAAAAGAATCTGTAGTCATTGGTTGACGAGTGTCATATTTTAACGAATTAAGAACACAACTCAATAAAGTTATTCTGAACAACTGTTTAGCTTTGACTAAAAATGACGAAAATAAAGAATTGTCATTTCTGGACGATTTCAACAGACGATGATTCTCGAAATCGAGAATAATGCGCTCGATTGATATTTCCATCATTTAACTGAATAATAGTTACAGAACCTAAATAAAGTTATTTTGAACAACTTATGAACAAATTTTTACTAAAACGTTAAGAAATAAAAAGATTCATTTTCTAAGATTTCAAAACACGAAAAGAATCTGGTATGTCATTTTGATGACGATGTCATATTTAACTAAGTATAGATACAGCAACTCTAATAAAGTTATTCTGAACAACATTGTTTTAGCTTTTGACTAAAAATGACGAAAATATAAAGAATTGTCATTTCTGGACGATTTCAACAGACGATGATTCTCGAAATCGAGAATATGCGCTCGATTGAGATTTCCAATCATTTAACGAATATATAGTTACAGAACCTTAAATAAAGTTATTTTGAACAACTTACAACAGACGATGATCCGAAAACGAGAATATGCCTTCGATTGATGATTTCTCATATTAATCTGATATATAGTTACAATACCTTAAAATAAAGTTATTTTGAACAACTTATGAACAAATTTTACTAAAACGTTAAGAAATAAAGAAGATTCATTTTCTAAGATTTCAAAACACGAAAAGAATCTGGTATGTCAGTTTGGTTGACGAGTGTCATATTTTAACTGAATGTATAGATACAGCAACTCTAATAAAGTTATTTGAACAACTTGTTTACATTTGACTAAAAATAAAAGAAAATAAGAATTGTCATTTCTGGACGATTTCAACAGACGATGATTTCGAAAGAGAATATGCGCTCGATTGATGATTCCATCATTTAACTGAATATATAGTTACAGAACCTTAAATAAAGTTATTTTGAACAACTTATGAACAATTTCCCCAAAAAAAAAAATTTTCAAGATTTCAAAACACGAAAAGAATCTGGTATGTCAGTTTGGTTGACGAGTGTCATATTTTAACTGAATGTATAGATACAGCAACTCTAATAAAGTTATTTGAACAACTTGTTTAGCTTTTGACTAAAAATGACGAAAATAAAGAATTGTCATTTCTGGACGATTTCAACAGACGATGATTCTCGAAATCGAGAATATGCCTCGATGATGATTTCCATCATTTAACTGAATATATAGTTACAGAACCTTAAATAAAGTTATTTTGAACAACTTATGAACAAATTTTTACTAAAACGTTAAGAAATAAAGAAGATTCATTTTCTAAGATTTCAAAACACGAAAAGAATCTGGTATGTCAGTTTGGTTGACGAGTGTCATATTTTAACTGAATGTATAGATACAGCAACTCTAATAAATTTATTTTGAACAACTTTTTACGTTTTGACTAAAAATGACGAAAATAAAGAATTGTCATTTCTGGACGATTTCAACAGACGATGATTCTCGAAATCGAGAATATGCGCTCGATTGATGATTTCCATCATTTAACTGAATATATAGTTACAGAACCTTAAATAAAGTTATTTTGAACAACTTATGAACAAATTTTACTAAAACGTTAAGAAATAAAGAAGATTCATTTTCTAAGATTCAAAACACGAAAAGAATCTGGTATGTCAGTTTGGTTGACGAGTGTCATATTTTAACTGAATGTATAGATAACAGCAACTCTAATAAAGTTATTCTGAACAACTTGTTTAGCGTTTTGACTAAAAATGACGAAAATAAAGAATTGTCATTTCTGGACGATTTCAACAGACGATGATTCTCGAAATCGAGAATATGCGCTCGATTGATGATTTCCATCATTTAACTGAATATATAGTTACAGAACCTTAAATAAAGTTATTTTGAACAACTTATGAACAAATTTTACTAAAACGTTAAGAAATAAAGAAGATTCATTTTCTAAGATTTCAAAACACGAAAAGAATCTGGTATGTCAGTTTGGTTGACGAGTGTCATATTTTAACTGAATTATAGATACAGCAACTCTAATAAAGTTATTTGAACAACTTGTTTACGTTTTGACTAAAAAATGACGAAAATAAAGAATTGTCATTTCTGGACGATTTCAACAGACGATGATTCTCGAAATCGAGAATATGCCTCGATTGATGATTTCCATCATTTAACTGAATATATAGTTACAGAACCTTAAATAAAGTTATTTTGAACAACTTATGAACAAATTTTACTAAAACGTTAAAAATAAAGAAGATTCATTTTCTAAGATTTCAAAACACGAAAAGAATCTGGTATGTCAGTTTGGTTGACGAGTGTCATATTTAACTGAATGTATAGAGATACAAACTCTAATAAAGTTATTCTGAACAACTTGTTTAGCGTTTTGACTAAAAATGACGAAAATAAAGAATTGTCATTTCTGGACGATTTCAACAGACGATGATTCTCGAAATCGAGAATATGCGCTCGATTGATGATTTCCATCATTAACTGAATATATAGTTACAGAACCTTAAATAAAGTTATTTTGAACAACTTATGAACAAATTTTACTAAAACGTTAAGAAATAAAGAAGATTCATTTTCTAAGATTTCAAAACACGAAAAAGAATCTGGTATGTCAGTTTGGTTGACGAGTGTCATATTTTAACTGAATGTATAGATACAGCAACTCTAATAAAGTTATTCTGAACAACTTGTTTAGCGTTTTGACTAAAAATGACGAAAATAAAGAATTGTCATTTCTGGACGATTTCAACAGACGATGATTCTCGAAATCGAGAATATGCGCTCGATTGATGATTTCCATCATTTAACTGAATATATAGTTACAGAACCTTAAATAAAGTTATTTTGAACAACTTATGAACAAATTTTACTAAAACGTTAAGAAATAAAGAAGATTCATTTTCTAAGATTTCAAAACACGAAAAGAATCTGGTATGTCAGTTTGGTTGACGAGTGTCATATTTTAACTGAATGTATAGATACAGCAACTCTAATAAAGTTATTTGAACAACTTGTTTAGCGTTTTGACTAAAAATGACGAAAAATAAAGAATTGTCATTTCTGGACGATTTCAACAGACGATGATTCTCGAAATCGAGAATATGCGCTCGATTGATGATTTCCATCATTTAACTGAATATATAGTTACAGAACCTTAAATAAAGTTATTTTGAACAACTTATGAACAAATTTTACTAAAACGTTAAGAAATAAAGAAGATTCATTTTCTAAGATTTCAAAACACGAAAAGAATCTGGTATGTCAGTTTGGTTGACGAGTGTCATATTTTAACTGAATTATAGATACAGCAACTCTAATAAAGTTATTTGAACAACTTGTTTAGCGTTTTGACTAAAAATGACGAAAAAAAAAGAATTGCATTTCTGGACGATTTCAACAGACGATGATTCTCGAAACGAGAATATGCCTCGATTGATGATTTCCATCATTTAACTGAATATATATTACAGAACCTTAAATAAAGTTATTTTGAACAACTTATGAACAAATTTACTAAAACGTTAAAAATAAGAAGATTCATTTTCTAAGATTTCAAAACACGAAAAGAATCTGGTATGTCATTTGGTTGACGAGTGTCATATTTTAACTGAATGTATAGATACACAACTCTAATAAATTTATTTTGAACAACTTGTTTACTTTGACTAAAAATGACGAAATAAAGAATTGTCATTTCTGACGATTTCAACAGACGATGATTCTCGAAACGAGAATATGCCTCGATTGATGATTTCCATCATTTAACTGAATATATAGTTACAGAACCTTAAATAAAGTTATTTTGAACAACTTATGAACAAATTTTACTAAAACGTTAAGAAATAAAGAAGATTCATTTTCTAAGATTTCAAAACACGAAAGAATCTGGTATGTCAGTTTGGTTGACGAGTGTCATATTTTAACTGAATGTATAGATACAGCAACTCTAATAAAGTTATTCTGAACAACTTGTTTAGCGTTTTGACTAAAAATGACGAAAATAAAGAATTGTCATTTCTGGACGATTTCAACAGACGATGATTCTCGAAATCGAGAATATGCGCTCGATTGATAAATTTCCATCATTTAACTGAATATATAGTTACAGAACCTTAAAATAAAGTTATTTTGAACAACTTATGAACAATTTACTAAAACGTTAAGAAATAAAGAAGATTCATTTTCTAAGATTTCAAAACACGAAAAAGAATCTGGTATGTCAGTTTGGTTGACGAGTGTCATATTTTAACTGAATGTATAGATACAGCAACTCTAATAAAGTTATTCTGAACAACTTGTTTAGCGTTTTGACTAAAAATGACGAAAATAAAGAATTGTCATTTCTGGACGATTTCAACAGACGATGATTTTCGAAATCGAGAATATGCGCTCGATTGATGATTTCCATCATTTAACTGAATATATAGTTACAGAACCTTAAATAAAGTTATTTTGAACAACTTATGAACAATTTTACTAAAACGTTAAGAAATAAAGAAGATTCATTTTCTAAGATTTCAAAACACGAAAAGAATCTGGTATGTCAGTTTGGTTGACGAGTGTCATATTTTAACTGAATGTATAGATACAGCAACTCTAATAAAGTTATTCTGAACAACTTGTTTAGCGTTTTGACTAAAAATGACGAAAATAAAGAATTGTCATTTCTGGACGATTTCAACAGACGATGATTCTCGAAATCGAGAATATGCGCTCGATTGATGATTTCCATCATTTAACTGAATATATAGTTACAGAACCTTAAATAAAGTTATTTTGAACAACTTATGAACAATTTTTACTAAAACGTTAAGAAATAAAGAAGATTCATTTTCTAAGATTTCAAAACACGAAAAGAATCTGGTATGTCAGTTTGGTTGACGAGTGTCATATTTTAACTGAATGTATAGATACAGCAACTCTAATAAAGTTATTCTGAACAACTTGTTTAGCGTTTTGACTAAAAATGACGAAAATAAAGAATTGTCATTTCTGGACGATTTCAACAGACGATGATTCTCGAAATCGAGAATATGCGCTCGATTGATGATTTCCATCATTTAACTGAATATATAGTTACAGAACCTTAAATAAAGTTATTTTGAACAACAATTAATAAATTTATGAACAACTATAAAAATTTACAAAACTTTAAAGAAAAAACGAAATATTTGTATGTCATAGACAGAGAATTTATGAATTTGGTGACATGCAATTAATAATTATTAGAACACTTAACTTAAAAAATATCGAACAACAGAATTGTTTTTGGACTTACAAAAGACGAGATAAATAAGAATTGCCTATTTGACGATTTCACATCACGAATCTCGAATATACAGAACTTATAATTGATTTCCATATAACTAATTATATAATACGTAAGACTTAAATAAAGTTATTTTTAAATTAAAAACAAAAATCTGTAGTAAGTTGTAGAACGATTCATATTTCTAATTAAAGAACAGCAACTCTAATAAAGTTATTTAAAAAACAGATGTTAACGTGCAAAATAAAATTAAAAATTGTATTTTGACATTAACAAAAAAAGAATTTCAAATTCGAGAATTCCCGATGATGATTTCCTCAAACGAAATATAGTTCGAACTTAAATAAGTTATTTTAACAACTTATGAAAATTTACTAAAAAACGTTAAAATAAAAAATTATTCTAAGATTTAAAAACAAAGAATCGGATGTCATTTGTTAATGCAAATTTAACTGAAATGTATGATACGCATTAGAATAAGTTATTTAACAATATGTTACTTTGACTAAAAATCAAAATAAAGAATTGTCATTTCTGACATTTCAAAGACGAAATGAATGAATTCCTCTGATGATTTCAACATTTAACTGAATATATTACGAACCGAAATAAGTTATTTTATCTTTAACAA